>CM019149.1:8347575-8415075 GCA_009733165.1 Naja naja
CCCTCCCTCTCCCTCTTTCTCTCTCTTTCTGTCCCTTCCTCCTCTCCTTCTAAAGCTAGAAGCTCCACCTGAAACACACACATACACACACACCCAGGGTGGGATTCTCCAGTTTGCCCTGTTCTATTGTACTGTGCCTCTCAGAGAATAAGCCTGCAGGCAGGGACTGTGCTTTTTAATCTTTGTGCAGGGTCTTCAGAAAAAATACATGCAATCAACAGAAACAAATGAGGCAGCTTAGAAACAAGAGGATGCTCAGAGCAACCCCAGTTCTACAGTATCATAGAATAAGAACAGCCCAGAAGAAAGGCAATAGCAGGAAGGAAGGAAAGAAAGAAGAAACCACCCTGAGGGCTGCAGAATCATGCAGCCTTTAATGTTTCAGATTGGTGACCCTTCCTAGACCCAACTGGTGCTTCTTATTGTATGTACAGTACATGAGTTTCAGTCCCAAAGATGCCCCTTCTCCCCAGGAGCCCAACCCTCAATCCTGGATGAATACTTCTGCACCCTTTCACACTTTGTTCCTCAACATCCTTCTTACATTGGATCATAAGCTATTGAACCAGATCAGAACCAAGAACAACAGTTGCAGTTATGTAGATGTAAAAGAGACTTTACAGCCTTCAAACCCCAATCCAAGATCGCAGACAAAACAGGAGCCTCAGGCTCAATTACTTTTAATCCCCTGACACTCACAGCCAGATATTCTTTCTCTTCATTTGTGTCTCTGTATGTGGCATTGTTGCAGAGAACTTACACAAACGAAACAAACTTTACAAGAATAATAACATCTTTAGAAATTTATTTATTTATTTTATTGGAATTATAGGCCGCCCTCTCTCCCCAGGGACCTCAAGGCTTACAATAAAAACAAGAATACAAATATTAAAATAGAATTAAACTAAACTAAGCCCAATAAAATTTAAAACCCGATTAAAACTAAAATTGATTAAAAACCCCACCCCACCCCATTCAGTCCAGGCTGGCCTGTTGGAACAACCAAGTCTTTAGGTCGCGGCAAAAGGAACGGAGGTCAGGGGCCAACCGGAGCTCCAAGGGGAGTTGATTCCACAGGGTGGGTGGCTCCCACAGAGAAGGCCCTACCCCTGGGCACCGCCGACCCACAGTTCTGGTCGACGGCACTCATAGGGAGGCCCTGCCTGTGGGAGCGCATAGGGCTTATTGAAATGATCCTTTCTTCAAAACCAGACATTAGGAACTGTAAATGGAGAAACTTTATTATTTACTTAGACTCTATTTAACCTCAAGAATTCACCTAAAGGTAATAATCAGGCAACCCAAGACTGACAAATCGAACCTAACCACTTCCATGAATGAATAAAAACATTTCAGAAATGTTCTGACATCTGATTGACCAAAAGCGATCCCGCGCCGATCCCAGCTGCGCGATCTCCTCTTTTCCTCTTCTCTCACACACACCTCGCCTGGGATGAACTGAATGATCAGGCAGCTCAAGTCAGCACCGGGCAGTGGAAAAAGTACCTCCACACGCCCCCGCGGCGGCGGCACTTTCACAGCAATAGCAGGTAAGAGAAGCAGTCCAGACCGGAGCCGGCACAAGCTTCTCCATTGTTCTTCCCAGCTAGGAGAGTGACCGTCTCTCAAAAAAGCCTGAAAATCCCCCTCTCATCCAAAGAGAAGCAGCTTAGTTGAATCGTAAGCCTGGGAACCCATTCAATCAGAGGGGGATTTTCAGGCTTCTCGCTTTGCTGGGAGAGAGGCGCTTTCGCCTCCCAGATGGAAAGAACAACGGAGAAGCTTGTGTCGGCTCCGGACTGCTTCTCTTACCTGCTCTTGAGGAGCATCTCCCCGCATGTGTCCACCCTCCCGGTCCCAACACAGCTGCCAGTCATGAGATGGGGAGGAGGGGGAGGAGAAGAAGTGTTGCCTGAAGGAACTGGCTGAACAATGATCGCCAGCCGCAATGGAAGCATCCTTTCGGGCGACCCTTCTTCTCCTCTTCCCCCCCCCCTCCTCTCGCGACTGGCACCTGTGGCAGCAAAACAAAAAAGAAGCAGTTTTACTCCGGTAGAAGCGGTAGCAGAAAACGAAAGGAAGCAGGGAGGCGGCAACGTGGCAGAGGTGCTGTGGCAGTAGAGGGGTCGTGGAGCATGCCCCCCAGGCCCTCCCAAAATACAGTACCTCTACGGGGGCAGCGGCGGCGGCAGCAAAATGAAAGGAAGCGGGCGGAGGCAGCAGACCTGGCTGCCTCCATCCGCTTCCTTTCGTTTTGTTCCTGGTAGAAGTGGGCAGAGGCGGTGGAGGTGCTGCGGCAATGGCGCTTATGGGAGGTCGCCACATAGTAGGGAGAGCTGGGAGAGTGCCGTGTGATAGCTTAGCCAGCCAGCCAAGCCCGGGGACGTTGGAGGGCAGCTAGGTAGGCCCCAGCCAGCGGCGCCGGCAGGATGAGGCTGCGCCGGTGGGGAAGCCAGCCAGCTGAGCCCAGGGACATTGGAGGGCAGCTAGGTAGGCCCCAGCCAGCAACGCCGGTGGGATGGGGCTGCGCCAGCGGGGAAGCCAGCCAGTTGAGCCCGGGGACATAGGAGGGCAGCTAGGTAGGCCCCAGCCAGCAGCACCAGTGGGATGGGGCCATGCCGGTGGGGAAGCTAGCCAGTCAAGCCTGGGGATGTTGGGAGAGCAGCTAGGTAGGCTGGGCGAGGCCAGGGGAGCCCCGGGACAATGTGGGAAGGTGACTCGCAGGCTTACCTGTGAGCAGGCAGAGTAGTGAAGAGGCTCATGTCGCAATGGCATGTCAGCAGGCAGCAATGGCGGGCAGTAACAGGCTGCATGCATGTCGCGCATGTGCAGTAAACCCATTTTTTTTAAAAAAACTTTTTTTTAACTTTGGAGCGGCGGATAGGGGCGGGAGCCAGGGCCAGTGAAGGGAGGGGCAGGCAGGGGAGAATGAGGAAGGGACTTTTGTGCATGCGCAGTTAAAAAAATCCCATTTTTTTAAACGGTTTTTTTACTTTGGAGTGGCAGACGGGCCGGGGGCTGGGGCCAGCAAAGGGAGGGGTGGGTGGGGGAGAATGAGGAAGGGATTTTCACGCATGTGCAGTAAAAAAAATTGGTTTTTGGCCCATAGGAGCGGCAGAGAGGGGCGGGGCCAAGCAGGGGTCGGTTTTACCGGTTCTTAGAAGTACCAGTGACATTAACAACTGGTTCTATAGAACTGGGACAAATCACTAGAAACCCACCCGAGTCCAACCCCCTACACCATTTCTGACAGTTGGCAGTCTACTCTCTTCTTGAAAACTCCCAATGATGAAGCTCCCACAACTTCTGAAGGAAACTTCTATTCCGTTGGTTGATTGCTTTCACTGTCAGAAAATTTCTCCATTATTCCTTGCCTGGCCTTCAGGTGCTTTGAAAAATAGCTTTATCTCCTTTCTGTGGCAGCCCCTCAAATGTTGGAACACTGCTATCCTGTCTCCCCTGACCCTTCTCTTCACTAGACTAGCCATGCCCAGTTCCTGTAACCGTTCGTTGTATGTTTTAGCCTCCAGTCCCCTCATCCTGGTTGTTCTTCTCTGTACTTTTTCTAGAGTCTCAACATCTTTTTATAGCCTGGTGACCAAAACTGGATGCAATACTCTAGATATGGGCTTAGCAAGGCATTATAAAGTGGTACTAACCCTTCATGTGATCTTGATTCTATTATCCCTCTCTTAATGCAATCTATGGTTCTGTTGGGTTTTTTTTTTTGGCAACTGTAGCACACTGCTGGCTCATGTTTAAACGATTGTCTACTAGGACTCCAAGATCCCTGTTCCACTTATGACTTTTGAGCCAGGTATCGCCTATTCTATGCCTGTGCATTTGGATTTTCTTTCCTAAATGTAGCACACTACATTTCTCATCATTGAATTTCATTTTGTTAGAAGGTGCCAATCTGTCGATCCTTCTATATCTCGAGCCTATCTTGTGGAGTGTTGGTATTCCTGTCCATTTGGTCTTGTTTGCTAATTTGATGAGTTCCCTTTCTATCCCCTTATCTAAATCATTGATGAAGTTGAACTGATCTTGCGAATCCCCCTCTTCTGTTCTTTTTTCCATGTTCAGGAGAGTCTGGTGTCCTTCGAGGAGGTGGCTGTGTATTTCTCTGAGGAGGAATGGTCTTGGCTGGATCCCGACCAAAAAGCGCTGCATTCGGAAGTCATGCTTGAAAACCATAGGAACGTGGTCTCTCTGGGTAAGAGTTTTCTTGTCCCAAATCAGAGATTTCAAGAAGACAGATTATAGTTACTATTTATTAAAATATCACTAATCAGATAAAGCCTCCTAGAAGGGAAAAGGGAAGTATCTGGCCTTCTGGTACTCCAAGGAAGGAAAGAGTCAATGCTTAGATGTTTTGGGGCCATTTCTTATCTGTATTTTTCTATTTCTACTTGAACTTATCTGTGCAGGCTGAAAAGAATGAGGTGCGCTTTTGTGTGTCCTCTGGTGGTCGTGTGAGAAGAATGTGTTCTCATTTGTCCTCTGAAACCTCCCCAAATTGTGTGAGAACAGAACTTTCACGCGGAGGCCATGGAAGAGCCTTCTTCAATCCAATTCAAGGACAAAGGCCTCATGCAGTGTGATTCAGAACATCCTAGATGAGTGTGATCCCTGAGTTATGACAATTCACTAAGTGACCGTAGCAAGTTACGACCTAGCCCTTTCCCATGTACTTAAGACTCAGTCCTGAAATTACAAATCACCATGGCTGTCATTCACACTTACAAATGACAACAGAGGCGGTGCAACAACAACCACCCTATCTATAACCCCACCCCAGTCTGCCGGGACTTACGTTGCGACGATATATCGAGCCATCAGGTTTTTTGCCTGCTTTGGTGCATTTGCAGAAAGGCCTAATGTAGTGAGAGATAGGCGAGATCAGTAGTGGAAATCTTGCACAAAAGATCTCACGTGATCTCGCACCTACAGTACTTTAGGCCTCCATTCTCTGCTAACCAAGGCCTGCACAAGACCCAGGGCAAAATGCTTTGCAAACAAAGGGAAGGCCCCTTCATTTTCAAAGACTTTTGCCCTGGATCTCATGCAGTCCTCAGTTCTTAAAAGAACACAAGCTTGCTGTCAAGGCTCTGGTAGTTACCCCCATTTAAATCATGAATCCCTGGCCAGATTTTAAAAGCTTAAAGAAGATTTATTAGGAGTAGACATGCCGGTGCTGCCTGGGTGTAGCCGACTCTGAGACACATCATTCATTGTCACCCTTGACCCTGGTTTTCCCCCACCCCCTGGGTGTATCATAATTCATATTCTCCAATGGGACACATCCATAGCCAAAAATCATCAATCATACTCTCCAGTTAGAATTTTGCAGGGCCAAAATTTGGTCACCTGGAAACTATCTATGAAAACATTTATGCAGTTTTGGTTTTGTTAGCTGCTACACTACTCCCCCCTCCTTTTCTGTTGGCAACTCTAAAAGACCAGAGAAATATGAGTTGACACCTGAAGTACTGCAGTGCCACATCATGTGAGACTAGTAGCCTGAGATCTTGCATTACTGGTCTTGTGTGATCTCAACCTAAAATAGTTTAGGCATCTGCTCTGTGCGAACAGAAGCTTGTACCAGATCTGGCCAAAAAGCTCTTGCAAAAAAAAATTGGGTAGCGAAATAGCCATTTTTGAAACTTCCCAATCTTTATAGTCTCCGTGCAAAGAGCATTTACAAACAAATGGGAGACTTCAAGCAAGGGACTTCACTCCAAAGTCTCATCGCTGGGATCAAGGAACGGGCCAAGCTGGGGTCCTGCCTGCTCGACAGATGTCGTGCAGCAGCTTTTCCAAGGTGTATCGGGGAAGAAAGAGCTTGTTTCAAAAATTGTTTCAGTTCTCACAGGTCTCTGCTGAAATTAACCCACCCCAATAAATCTTGTTTCTCCTAATTCTTCCTTAGATGTTTCCCCTAATTATTGCTTAACTCAAAAGAGACATTGAGTGAGATGTGCATGTATATAGATAATTGTAAAGAAAGAGATCTTTTCTAGATATTTTCAAAGCTTTCATGACTCATGAATATAAAAATCACCATGTCTCTATATATTCAAGTTATGTCTATATATATTCAAGGTATTGGTAACAACATACAAAGTCCTACATGGCTTGGGTCCGGGGTACTTGCGGGAGCGTCTCCTGCTGACATCACGCTCCAATCGCCTGGTATGCTCCCACAGGCAGGGCCTCCTTGGGGTACCGTTGGCCAGACATTGTCGGTTGGCAGTGCCCAGGGGTAGGGCCTTCTCTGTGGGAGCACCCACCCTGTGGAGCCAGCTACCCTTGGGCCTTCGTTTGGCCCTTGATCTCCGCTCCTTCCACCGTGACTTGAACACCTGGCTTTTGAACAGGCCAGTCTGGACTGACCAAAGGGGGGGAGGGTTTGTTTTAGAGTTATTTTAATTAATTTTAATCTTAATTTTTATGTTATTGGGCTTGTAATTGTTTAATTGTTTTTTAATGTAAATTTTTTGTATTAGTTTTATATTGTTAGCCGCCCTGAGTCCTCAGGGAGAGAGGGCAGCATACAAGTCTAATAAATTATTAATTATTATTATTATTATATCACACCACTATAAGCATTCAAACGTTCAACATAATGGAATTTCAGAAAAATTCAGAAGGAAATTCACTTGACTATTTCTCTAACCTTGTTATCATAATTTCTCTTTTGCTTTGAAGGTAACAATGGGCAGGAGAATCAAGATTCCTGTGAACTGACCCAAGTAATTAATCCTAAAGATAGAGTGGAGAAGTTTGGAATTCGAACGGAATTCGAAAGCCATGAGAGAAACCAGTCAAATAATTGGAATCAGGAAACCTCATCTTCCACTGATGCTCCGATGCAAGACTTTCTTGCCCAGCAAGAGAAAATAAGAAAAAAAAATATTGGAAAAAGTGTGAAGCCAATCAAAGCTAAGCTGCATGTAAATGAACACTATTTAAGCCAAAACAAAGGAGAAGATGCTACAAGAAGACAAAATGCACAAAATTACAATGAGACATTCATTCCTTCTCTTGGAAATCAGTTCCTTACATCTCAAAAAGCGATTGACACAAAAGAGAAGCCTTATAAATGTTTGGAAGGTGGAACATGTTTTAGAACAAGCAGGCAACTTACTTCCCATGAAAGCATTCACACTGGGGAGAAGCTATACAAATGCAGAGAGTATGGTAACAATTTCAGAAGAGGTAGTAATCTTATTTCCCATAAAAGGATGCAATCAGGAGAGAAACGGTATAAATGCATGGAGTGTGGCAAAGCCTTTGCTCAAAGTGGTAGCCTTATTTCCCATAAGATGATCCACACAGGGGAGAAGCCATATAAATGTATGGAGTGTGGAAAGACCTTTGTTCAAAGGGGGCATCTTAATTGCCATAAGATGATCCACACAGGGGAGAAGCCATTTCAATGCATGGAATGTGGAAAGACCTTTGCTCAAAGAGGTAATCTTATTTCCCATAAGATGATCCACACAGGGGAGAAGCCGTATAAATGCATGGAGTGTGGGAAAACCTTTGCTTACAGAAGTGGACTTACTATCCACAAAAGAATCCATACAGGGGAGAAGCCATATAAATGCATGGAGTGTGGAAAGACATTTGCTCAAAGAGGCCATCTTATTTCCCATAAAAAGATCCATACAGGGGAGAAGCCGTATAAATGCATGGTGTGTGGAAAGACCTTTGCTTACAGTAGTGGACTTACTATCCACAAAAGGATCCACACAGGGGAGAAGCCATATAAATGCATGGAGTGTGGAAAGACCTTTGCTCAAAGAGGCCATCTTATTTCCCATAAAAAGATCCACGCAGGGGAGAAGCCGTATAATTGCATGGCATGTGGAAAGACCTTTAGTAAAAGTAGTGGACTAACTATCCACAAAAGGATCCACACAGGGGAGAAGCCATATAAATGCATGGAGTGTGGAAAGGCCTTTGCTCAGAGCAGTGGACTTAGTTGCCACAACAAGATCCACACAGGGGAGAAGCAATTTAGATGCATGGAATGTGGAAAGACCTTAGCTCATAGCAGTGACCTAAGAATACACAAAAAGATCCATACAGGAGAGAAACCATATAAATACATCGAGTGTGGAAAGACCTTTGCTCAGAGCAGTGGCCTTAGTTGCCACAACAAGATCCACATGGGGGAGAAGCCATATAAATGCATGGAGTGTGGAAAGACCTTTGCTTATAATAGTGGACTTATTATCCACGAAAGGACCCACACAGGAGAGAAGCCATATAAATGCATGGAGTGTGGAAAGACCTTTGCTCAAAGAGGCCATCTTATTCGCCATAAGATGATCCACAAAAGGGAGAAGCCGTATAAATGCAAAGAGTGTGGAAAGACCTTTGCTTATAATAGTGGACTTACTATCCACAAAATGGTCCACGCAAGGGAAAAGCCATTTCAATGCATGGAGTGTGGAAAGACTTTTGCTCGAAGAGGTAATCTTATTTCCCATAAGAAGATCCACACAGGGGAGAAGCCATATAAATGCATGGAGTGTGGAAAGGCCTTTGCTCAGAGCAGTGGACTTAGTTGCCACAACAAGATCCACACAGGGGAGAAGCAATTTAGATGCATGGAATGTGGAAAGACCTTAGCTCATAGCAGTGACCTAAGAATACACAAAAAGATCCACACAGGAGAGAAACCATATAAATACATCGAGTGTGGAAAGACCTTTGCTCAGAGCAGTGGCCTTAGTTGCCACAACAAGATCCACATGGGGGAAAAGCCATATAAATGCATGGAGTGTGGAAAGACCTTTGCTTATAATAGTGGACTTGCTATCCATGAAAGGACCCACACAGGAGAGAAGCCATATAAATGCATGGAGTGTGGAAAGACCTTTGCTTATAATAGTGGACTTGCTATCCACGAAAGGACCCACACAGGAGAGAAGCCATATAAATGCATGGAGTGTGGAAAGACCTTTGCTCAAAGAGGCCATCTTATTCGCCATAAGATGATCCACAAAAGGGAGAAGCCGTATAAATGCAAAGAGTGTGGAAAGACCTTTGCTTATAATAGTGGACTTACTATCCACAAAATGGTCCACACAAGGGAAAAGCCATTTCAATGCATGGAGTGTGGAAAGACTTTTGCTCGAAGAGGTAATCTTATTTCCCATAAGAAGATCCACACAGGGGAGAAGCCATATAAATGCATGGAGTGTGGAAAGACCTTTGCTTACAATAGTAGAATTACTATCCACAAAAGGATCCATACAGGGGAGAAGCCGTATAAATGCATGGAGTGTGGAAAGACTTTTGCTTATAGTAATGGACTTGCTATCCACAAAAGGATCCACACAGGGGAGAAGCCATATCAATGCATGGAGTGTGGAAAGACCTTTGCTCAAAGAGGCCATCTTATTCACCATAAGATGATCCACAAAGGGGAGAAGCCTTATAAATGCAAAGAGGGTGGAAAGACCTTTGCTCAGAGCAGTGGACTTAGTTGCCACAACAAGATCCAGATGGGGGAGAAGCCATATAAATGCATGGAGTGTGGAAAGACCTTTGCTTATAATAGTGGACTTACTATCCACAAAAGGATCCACACAGGGGAGAAACCATATAAATGCATGGAGTGTGGAAAGACCTTTGCTCAGAGCAGTGGACTTAGTTGTCACAACAAGATCCACACAGGGGAGAAGCCGTATAAATGCATGGAGTGTGGAAAGACCTTCACTCAGGGCAATAGACTTAGTTGGCACAACATGATCCACACAGGGGAGAAGCCGTATAAATGCATGGAGTGTGGAAAGACCTTTGCTCAAAGAGCCCATCTTAATTCCCATAAGATGATCCACACAGGGGAGAAGCCGTATAAATGCATGGAGTGTGGAAAGACCTTTGCTCGAAGATATCATCTTAATTGCCATAAGATGAGCCACACAGGGGAGAAACCATATAAATGCATGAATTGTGGAAAGACATTTGCTCGGAAGTATGGTCTTACTTGCCATAACAAAATCCACACAGGAGTGAAGCCATATAAATGCATGGAGTGTGGGAAGACCTTTGCTCAGAATGGTACACTTACTTCTCATAAAAGAATCCATGCTCGGGAGAAACTATGCAGCAATAGCAATTCCACTTAGACTTATATTTCACTCCTCAATGCTTTACAGCACTCTGAGCAGTTTACAAAGTCAGCATATGGTCCCCAGCAATCTGGGTCCTCATTTTACCCGCCTCATAAGAACAGCACTTAGCCTTTCAAAGGTTTTCATAACTACAGATGTTAGAGCAACTGGTCTGTAGTCATTCAGTTCCTTGGTGGAAGGTTTCTTTGGCACTGGGATGATAGAGCATTGGAAGCAAGAAGGAACATAGCACATTTCTAGTGATCTATTGAAGATTCGGGTGAAGATCGCGGCCAATTTGTCAGCACAAACTTTTAAGCAAGAGGGAGTTACCTTGTCTGGCCCTGGTAATTTTTCTACATTTTCTCTGTGAAATAGATCTTGCAATTTTTTTTCTGTGATCAACAGAGGTTGGGGTCAGTTGTGGGAGATTTGGCTGTTGTGGGTAAATCCTTCAACCTATCTTGTGCTTTTTTTGCTAAGTAGGAGGTTTTAAAACAAAGGGGCCTTGGTGGCTCAGGCTGTTAATTGCCTGCACTTAAATTCCAGCTGCCTACAACTGCTGTAGGCTCGAATCCCACCAGGCTCAAGGTTGACTCAGCCTTCCATCCTCTTGGGGTAGGTAAATTGAGGACCCAAGATTGTTGGGGGCAATTAGCTGACCTTGTAAAAATGCCACTTAGTAATAAGCAGGCATATACAATGGAATGAAGGCTATTGCTGAGCACACTGGGTTGTATCCCAAAATTGTAAGTCAGCCTGAGTCTCCGGAGAAGGGCGGCATATAAATGTAATTAAAAATAAATAAAAAATAAAATAAAGAAGTATAAGTGGAAATTAGGGTTATCATTTGGCCTGAAAGTGATCTGTAGATGCCAATATTTAAGTGATGCAGATTCCCTAATCATTTCAAGCTAATTCCCTCTGATGAGTATATCCAGTAGACTAGAGCAGAGTTGCAGGCAGAAATGCAATTAGTCCTAAATCCCTATTGTTTCAGCTTTTCTTCCTTTGCTTACTATTGTCAGAGTCTGCCTTTCCATCCTGCTTCACATTATGTAATGCAAGTAATAACTGAGAAGGAAAACCATAAGGAGAATGGGGTTATAGCGATGCTGAATTAGAAAATGCAATTCATAGGCTCTTTGTCCTAATTTTGTGGTGATCTTTCTTTGTCTTCCCTCGTTTGCCCATCTCTGGACTCACACAATCTTATCAATATCTTTTTTATGTGAGATCTCCAGAACTGGACACAGTATTCCAAATGGTATCTCACTAAAGCCTTATGTAGAGGGATAGGACTTCCTGTTTGCTGATGGTGATACATCTGGTGATGCCTCTCAGAATTTTGTTTGCCTTCACATGTACCTGGCCACAATGTTTACTTATTTTGCAGTTATCATTGTTTCAGTGCCGTGGCAACTACTTTCACATAGTTGTGTAAAAAAAGGAAAGAGAAAGCAATGGTAGGGAAATGTGGATGTATATTAAGTTCCCAAATGTAGGCAGTCTACTGGCCAACCCAGGCAGTCCCTGATTTACAATAATTTATCAAGTAACCATTCAAAGTTACAATGGCAATGAGTGATGGTTTTGTCTTCCTTCCTTCCTTCCTCCCTCCCTCCCAAATTAGGCATAAGCCAGGATATCAGAATGAAAACCATTCCAGTGTGCTAACTTTGCAAAGGATCGATCAAGAAGGAAGTTCTTTGGAAATCAATGGGGACCAAAATAATACTAAATTAAGAAGAACTACTTCAAAAAATTACTTCTGTCCTTCCTGATGAAACACGCAGAAATGTGAATGGGAACTTTCTCTGGAATGTCAAGATTCTAAAAATAATCAATTAAAGGGAAAATGTGTAGCACCCGGTTGAAATGAAGGGTCCTTGGTGCTCTCTAAGCTTGATTGTGTTGCTGCAGACATTTCATTAGCCAAACTAGGGAAAATCATCAATGCATCATCAGTGCACCAACCAGCCTCAGAGGGCACCAAGGAGCCTTCAATCCAACTTGCGTCCACTGTGTCAAATTATGATCTGAACCAACCAGAATGAATGCAGAAGCAGGGAACCTTTTTCGGTCAAAGACCTCTTATCATGTGATGGAATAATGACAGATGTCAAAGTAGTATATGTGGAAAAAGCTTCAGGGTAAACGATTTCTTTCAAACAAGGGGCCAGAATGAACAGAAGCTGAAACAAATGAATGGACGAAAGGTATTTTTCAAGCATTAAGGCCACGTTTTTGTCTTTTTATGGTGTGTCATAACATTGAGGTAACTTAAAATTAAGTATCTGATGTAGTTACTTACTAAACAAGTATAAAATTCTTTGTTGCATTAAAAATTGCTAACCCACTGAAGTCTTTGGATGGCCTTGGAGTGGGGGCATATTTCAGTGACTGCTCGGTTGAAGCAGTTTTTTCAAATATCCTTATTAAATATTTTGTGTCCAACTGGAGAAAAAAAGAAATAGATACAGAAAGAAAAAACAGACGTTACCTCCATTTTTTAAAATGGGTTTTTAACCACTTTAACTTCCTTTTAAATTGTTTTGCTCCCTGTAACTAACTTCTGTGTGTCATTGTCAACTCCAAATGTGGTCGTATATTTTCATAGCAATGGAGCATTCGGCTTTTCTTGTTTTGCTTTTTCATTTTATATTTCCTCTTTTCATTTATGGTCTAATGATATATCCTTGCCTTAAATTCTCCAAGGGCCTTAAGCTTCCTAGTCACATTTCTTGAGGTGAATTTCCTACTCAATCTCTCTGTAAAAATGGTTTTCCCTCATGGTTTAGAATTCATATTCCTTTTTCAGGATCTTCTTTTTCTTTCACCCGAAGAGGCTGGAGGGCTCTGCCTTTTCTGCTCCCCGCTTCACTGAGAGGCTGGACTTCACAATTTGAGAAGGGCAGCTGCATGTGTTGAATTAAAGAAATCAATTAAAATCATTTTCCTGATTGTGGCCTCCCTGCCTGTGTCGCATCTGCCTCCCCTTCTGGCAGGAGTTCCCAACAACCGCACAACACAAGCTGGGTTTCCAATAGAGGCTCCTGGTCCTCGTCTTCTGACCGCCTGGCTGTTTCTGACAGGATTTGGCCCCTTTTGAGGCCTCCCACAATCTCCTCTGAGGAGCTTTCAGGGCAGCTTTTCTTGAGGGAAACAAATTAAAATTCGCCAGAGAGATTTTTCTCCATCTCCACAGAGGGTTCCTGGACAGGGAGGAGAAGAAGACGGAGAAAGTGCCGTCTCTGGACACGTCAAAGCTTTTGACGGAGCCATTGAGAGGGGCCTTTCCTCCTGCTCTCAAGCCCATCATCCCCACCCTCTCCCTTCCCCTAACACGCGCTCCTCTTTCCTGCCCTTTCTACAATCCTAGCACTTTAAGGCATATCCACCAGGGGGAGCCATCCGCCAAGAGAAGGAAACTCCCAGCTCTTCGGCCTTTGATGCACTGGAGGGCGGACGTCACAGCTAGCTTTGTGGGGGGGGGTGGAGGCCGGGCAGGAAGTGACGTCAAAAATACTTGCTGCTCTAGGACGCCGCTCTCGCTCTGCTTAACCCCTGGGGCTGCGCAGGCGGCGGAGAGGCTGCGGGAGAGTCCACTGGTGGAAGATCCAGACGTGCTCCAGGTGAGGAGTGGGCGGTTTCCGGGCAACGAAGCGGGGTGGCCTCTCCAGCTGCCTCCTTCCTGGCCCTGCTCAGGGGACCTGCGCTGGGATGAGCCGCTTGGGGCTCCAGCCAGGTTGGGTGAAGGTGGTTCAGTGGCTGAATTCCAGTTTCTAATTCTGGGCGTTTGTTTTTCTTTCCATCCCAGAAACTCGAAGCCATTTGAAATTTTTGCAAGCGAAAATTTTCTCTTGGGGGGGAAAAACATCAGAATAACTTGCAGGGATCCGTCCTGCAGCCCCAGAAATGGTCCTGTGAAGGAAAAGTCACCTGGAGATCCATAAGAGTCCTTGGACCCATTTGGAGCTGCTCTCTCTGCAGGAGAGAGAAAGGATGGAGAGACAACCTTTTGGAAAGGAGGGAAGCGGAAAAGGCTTTTCAGCTCTTCAGCCTGAGAAGGGTGGGGAGATCTGGGCAAGACCTGGGCAGAAGATCCTGGAGAAGGAAACCATCCTCCCTTCAGAAGTCCAGCCCTGGAAGTTCATCCAATACTGGGAGACCGAGGGTCCCCGAGGACTTTGCAGCCGACTCTACGATTTTTGTAGGCGATGGCTGAGACCAGAAAACCACACTAAAGCCCAGATGCTGGACCTGGTTGTTCTGGAGCAGTTCCTGGCTCTTCTTCCCCCAGAGATGGAGAGCTGGGTGCGGGAGTATGGAGCAGAGACCAGCTCCCAGGCGGTGGCCCTGGTGGAAGGCTTTCTCCTGAGCCAGACGGAGGAGCAGAAGGAGCAGGTCAAGTTGCAGGTGACAGACTTTAGGGAGCTCAAAAGGGAATAGAGAATGTTTTTGAATACTTCACCCCTTCTTCCCAAACTTCTCTGACGTTCATAATACGTGGCGAAGTCCCACCAATTCTTGTAGGACACTGTTCCATGGTTTTCTCACTCAGCCACATGGATGGATATTGGGGGCTTTGAGGTTATGTTCTGAATATAGGAATCCACTTTACGTCGTGTGATATACATTAATTCTGCTTTTTTTTCTTTCCTCCGATTTGAAGTGCTGCACTGTGGAGATCAGAGATCCTGAGGGAAAGAAGAAACCATCAAATCTGCCTCAGGAGCTATTTTTCAGGAGGATCCCTTGGGAATATCAACGTCGGGACACCTCAGGAGGTAATTGAAGATCCTCGGATTACACCCTTTGCTCTATTTTCTATACAATACCTCCTCCTATTTATACTTCTCCACACTGATTGCATCTGTAGATAATCGCCCAGTGACTCTCTTTAGGATGAGCCTTCTCCTCCTGAGGAAGGTGGAGATTGAGGTCCACCTGAAGGGGCACACTGAGGAATTTGCTGATTTCCTGGAAGACAAAATCGCTCAACTTTCTTCCCAGTTAGATCCTGGCATGGTTGCTGGTTTGGTGGAGGCCTTTGAGGCAGGTTCTTACTCTGCTATCTGGGAGTGGTTTGACCCTGTTGCTCCTGAGGAAGTGGACAGGATCCTAGGGAGTATTTATTTATTTATTTATTTGACTTATATGCCGCCCCGTCTCCAAAAAGGAACCGGGGCGGCTTACAACTAAAATACAACAATAAGTAAATTGATTAAAAGAATATTAAACAAGTTAAGCCTAAATTAAAATTTAAAACCCCTAGTTAAAATAACACCAACCTGAGAGAATCAGCACAGCCCGGATTGTAAAAAGAGCCAGGTCTTCAAGTCGTGGCGGAAGGTGCGAAGATCGGGGGCCAACCGGAGCTCCAGCGGAAAAAGATTCCACAGAGTGGGAGCCGCCACAGAGTAGGTCCTCTCCCAGGTCGCCGCCAAGCGACATTGTGTTGCAGCCGGCACCCCGAGGAGACCCCACCTGTGCGCCCGTACAGGGCGGTTAGTATTTGATGTTGGGAGGAGCCGTTCTCGTAAATAACCTGGACCCATGCCATGCTGGACTTTGAATGTTAATACCAGAACCTTGAATCTCACCCGGAGGGCAACCGGAAGCCAATGCAGGCTGCGCAGGAGGGGTGTAATATGGGAGTATCGGAAGCTCCCATCACTACCGCATTCTGCACCAGTTGAAGCCTCCGAGTGGTATGCAAGGGCAGTCCTAAGTAGAGAGCGTTACAGTAGTTGAGGCGGGAAATAACGAGGGCCTGAGTGATTGTGCGCAGGGCATCTCGGTCCAGGAATGGGCGTAACTGGCGAACCAGCCGGATCTGGGCAAAGGCCCCCCTGGCCACGTCCCCCACCTGTTCCTCCAATTTGAGCCGTGAGTCCAGGAGGACCCCCAGATTCCGTGCCCTGTCCACAGAGGGCAACACCTCCTCCCCTATGACCAAAGATGGAACATCCAAACTGGACCGAGATGTTGGTATGCACAGCCACTCTGTCTTGGCTGGATTGAGTCGAAGCATGTTCCTGTCCATCCAGATCCGTACCGCTTCCAGACAACGGGACATCACGGAGAGGGCATCACTGATGTGGTCTGGGGTGGAGTTGTATAGCTGAGTATCATCAGCATACTGATGATAACTCACCCCAAAGCCACGGATGATCTCACCCAGCAGCTTCATATAAATGTTGAACAGGAGGGGCGAGAGGACCGAGCCCTGGGGCACCCCACAAGTGAGATACCTTGGAGTCGACCTCTGCCCCCTTGCCAACACTGTTTGCGAACGTCCCGAGAGGTAGGAGGAGAACCACCATAAAACAATGCCTCCCACTCCCAACCCCGAGACGTCAATAGGATACCATGGTCGATGGTATCAAAAGCCACTGAGAGGTCTAACAGGACCAAGACAGAGGACGAGCCCCTGTCCCGAGCCCTAAAAGATCATCAATCAGCCACCAATGCTGTCTCCGTGCTGTACCCAGGCCGGAAGCCCGATTGGTACGGATCCAGGTAGTCCGCTTCCTCCAGGAAAAGTGGCAATTGCTGAGCCACCACTCAACAACCTTCGCTAAAAAGCGAAGGTTGGAGACCGGATGAAAGTTGTTCAACGCGGCTGGGTCAAGGGCAGGCTTCTTCAGGAGGGGCCTCACCACCGCCTCTTTCAAAGCGGCAGGGAACAGCCCCTCCCTTAACGGCTGACCACTGCCCGGAGCCAGCCGCACGTAACCTCCCTGGAGGCATAAACCAGCCAGGAAGAGCACGGGTCCAATAAACATGTGGTGGAGCTCAGCCGCCGCATAATCCTGTCCACTTCATCCTCAGAAACAGGATCGAACTCAGTCCAGGTCACATTGGCCAAACCACTCACATCCCCATCCTCAGGCCACTGCAAGTCCAAGCGCAACCCTTCCCGGATCTGAGCGATTTTATCCTGCAGATACTGACCAAATTCCTCAGCTCTGCCCCGCAACGGGTCCACCACCACCCCCAACTGGAGGAGGGAGCGAGCAACCCCAAACAGGGCGGCCGGGCGATTATCTGCGGATGCTATGAGGGCGGAGAAATAAGATCTGCTCGCCACCCCCACCGCTACCAGATAAGTCCTAATATGGGCTCTTAGCTGGGCTCGGTCAGATCCAGAGCGAGTCGCCCTCCACCTGCTCTCTAGTCCCCTTCTGCGATGCTTCATCTCCAGAGCTCCTCGGTATACCAGGGAGCTGACCGGGATCCGCACCGAGTAAGAGGATGCATGGGGACAACCCTGTCGAGAGCCCCCGCAGCTGACTGTTGCCAGGTAGCCGCAAGGACCTCGGCAGGGCTGTGGGTAAAGGTTGCAGGAAAAAACCCCAGCTCTGCCTGGAACCTCTCAGGGTCCATCAGGCGTCTGGGGCGGAACCATCTAGGTGGCTCCTCATCCCAGTGGTGTGGGGTGGCTTGATGGAAGACCAGCCACAGGAGATAGTGGTCTGACCATGAAACGGGGTGGATAGTTATGTCACCACCCCCTAGACCACTCCGCCACTGCTCCAAGACAAAAACCAGGTCGAGCATGTTACCCCCCTCATGAGTCGGGCCATTTATTATCTGGGTCAGTCCCATGGCCTCCATGGAAGCCATGAACTCCTGGGCCAGACCCGACGCCAATCCCAGGGAAGGCAGGTTAAAGTCACCCAGAACTATGAGCTCTGGAAACTCCATCAAGAAGCCCAGGCAGGGCAGCTGAGACATAGCTGGGGGACAGGTATGTAAGCAGCACGCCAACCGACCTGCAGGCCCGCACCTCAAGAGGAGGGACTCACACCCGCCTATCTCCGGGGCAGGGACCTCCCTTGGACACAGGGTCTCCCGAATAACAATAGCCACCCCACCCCCCCTCCCTGGGGTCGTGACCGGTGCAACACCCGAAAACCTGGGGGGGCAGATGTCAACCAGAGGGACTTCGCCCTCTGGCCCCAACCAGGTCTCGGTGATGCAAGCCAGGTCCAAGTATGCATGCAAGAATCTGTGTTTTGGACCCATGTCCCTCCTGGCTCATGAAAGCTGCCTTGGAGGTGACAGGTAGGTGTACTCGGGCGGTGATTGATGCTTCCCTACAGGAGGGGGTAGTGCCCCAGCACTTTTTAAAAGGCTGTGGTCCGCCCACTTCTTAAGAAGCCATTGCTGGATTCCACCCTGTCGGATAATTTCCAACCTGCAATTTTGGATGATCTGTGGGGTAGCGCATCTATCATTGCTCTATTTGACCTCTCGGCTGTTTTTGATACCATCAACCATGGTATTCTCCTGGGGCGGCTTCAGGGGATGGGAGTGGGAGGCCTTGTGCTATTCTGGTTCACTTCCTTCCTCTGCAGCTGCTTTCAGTCAGTGTTGATAGGAGGGGAGAGATACAGCCCTCGTCCACTGCTTAGCGGGGTTCTGCAGGGCTCAGTATTCTCTCCACTCCTGTTCAACATTTATCTGAAGCCACTGGGTGAGCTAATGATACTCAGCTGTATGTCTCGGCCTGGGGTTGGTTAAGCAATGCTGTGTCCTCCCTCTCGGAGTGCCTGGAGGCTATTAGGGGCTGAATGGGGAGCAATGGGTTGAAATAAAACCCTGGCAAGACCGAGTGGGTCTGGGTTTGGGGTTCATTGGCCAAAGGAGAATTGCCACCTCTGGTCTTGGATGGGATGGCATTACCTCAAACAGACCCTATGTGTAAACTGGGGTTTCTCCTGGACTCACAACTCCTGCTAGAAGAGCAGGTGGCGGTCGTGGCCAGGAGGGCCTTTGCGCAACTACGTTTTGTGCACCAGTTACACCCCCTCCTGGACCAACAATCCCTACTCACAGTCACTCATGCCCTAGTCACTTCCCTTCTTGACTATTGCAACATGCTCTACATGGGGCTACCCTTGAAGAGCATCCGGAAGCTCCAGTTGGTGCAAAACACAGCAGCCTGCATGGTTTTGTGCGGACCCCAGTGTGCACATGTGTCACCTCTCCTGCAGGAGCTGCATTGGCTGCCAATTTGCTTCTGGGTGCAATTCAAGGTACTGGTTGTCACCTTTAAGCCCTTCATGGCTGGAGACATGGTTATCTGAGGGACCGTCTCTTACCAGTTACATCTGCCCGACGCACAAGAGTTGGGAGGCAGGGACTGTTGCATGTCCCATTGTGTAAGGAGATATAGCTAGTGAGACCCAGAAGAAGGGCCTTCTCCATGGCTGCTCCCTCTCTCTGGAACATCATCCCCCAGAGATTAGAATGGCCCCCATTCTAACACTGTTCCGGAAGGCACTGAAAACTTGGTTCTGCCAGTGGGCCTGGGGAACCCAGAGCTGTCGCTGGGAAGGGTGGTGTTGGTTATTTTATTATTTTAATGTATTATATAATTCGCCTTTTATTAGTTGTATTGTTTTAATATGGGTTTGATATTTTGTAAGCTGCCTTGAATCGCCATGCATATAGGCGACATATAAATTCTTTAAAATAAATAAAATAAATATTTTGTTAATTATTTATTTTGAAATTATGTATTCCTTACAGAGAAACAAAGAATGAAATGGTCTGGTTTTTATGATGGTGATCAAACAGCAGTTGAACCTCTAAATCAAGTAAGAAAGGGAAAAGTTATCAGATTTGCATTCTCCCTTCAGGAAAAGTGGGTGTTTGGACTGGATTATTTATGTGTCCTCCCACAACATGGACAGCAGAATAGCAGGTTGAAGTTGCTGTCAGTCAACATAGCTTCCTCTGGTTATCTTGTTCTGCTAGGTTCTCCTCCAACTTTGCATTTACAAGAAGCACTTCTTTTAAAGTCCTTCAAGAATTAGGAATATACGTATCACAGTGGCAGGAACTGTTAGAGCCCTGTTCTTTTTGTAATTTATCAACCTCATAAGTACAGATTAACAGAGTTGGAAGGGACTTGTACGTCATCTAGTCCAACCCCCTACACCATTTCTGACAGTTGGCAGTCTAGTCTCTTCTTAAAAGCTCCCAATGATGAAGCTCCCACAACTTCTGAAGGAAACTTCTATTGCACTGGTTGATTGCTTTCACTGTCAGAAAATGTCTCCTCATTTCTAGGTTGAAACTCTCCTTGTTCAGTTTCTATCCATTATCCCTTGCCTGGCCTTCGGGTGCTTTGGAAAATAGCTTGACGCCCTCCTCTCTGTGGCAGCCCCTCAAATGTTGGAGCACTGCTATCATGTCCTTCTCTTCACTAGTCTAGCCATGCCCAGTTCCTGCAACTGTCCATGGTATGTTTTAGCCTCCAGTCCCCTAATCAACTTAGTTGCTCTTCTGTGCACTCTTTCCAAAGTCTCAACATCTTTTTTACATCGTGCAACCAATACTGGATGCAATATTCCTAAGTGTGGTCTTACCAAGGCATTATAAAGTGGTACTAACACTTCATGTGATCTTGATTCTATTATCCCTCTCTTAATGCAATCTATGGTTCTGTTGGGTTGGTTTTTTTTTTGCAACTGTAGCACACTGCTGGCTTACATTTAAGCGATTGTCCATTAGGACTCCAAGATCCCTGTTCCACTTACGACTTTTGAGCCAGGTATCGCCTATTCTATGCCTGTGCATTTGGTTTTTCTTTCCTAAACGTAGCACATTACATTTCTCATCACTGAATTTCCTTTTGTTAGAAGGTGCCAATCTGTCGATCCTTCTATATCTCGAGCCTATCTGGTGGAGTGTAGGTATTCCTGTCCATTCGGTCTTTGCAAATTTGATGAGTTCCCCTTCTATCCCCTTGTCTAAATCATTGATGAAGTTGAACAGATCTTGCAAATCCCCCTGTTCCTTTCTTTTTTCCATGTTCAGGAGAGTCTGGTGTCCTTCGAGGAGGTGGCTGTGTATTTCTCTGAGGAGGAATGGTCTTGGCTGGATCCTGACCAAAAAGCACTGCATTCAGAAGTCATGCTTGAAAACCATAGGACCGTGGTTTCTCTGGGTAAGAGTTTTCTTGTCCCAGATCAGAGAGTTGAAGGCGATTATAGTTACTTTTTATTAAAATATCACTAATCAGAGATAGCCTCCTAGAAGGGAAAAGGGGAGTATCAGGCCTTCTGGTACTCCAAAGAAGGAAAGAGTCAATGATTAGATGCTTTTAGGCCATTTCTTTTCTTTTTTAAATATTTTAAAAACAACTTTATTTACAAACTTAAAAACACACATGTACAAAAACATTGATAGAAAATACAAAAAACACTAATATATAAATATTTTTTACATTATCGAATTTGATACAATCTACTAGTCTGTACAAACTAATACTTATCTCATCTTCTTTCACTATCATCTAAGCATTAAATAACTCACACTTCTCTACGTTGGTTTATAACTATTTTTCAACTAATAATACATTCATACTGTTTAAGTATTAAATATAGTAACATTAAGTAAATAGTAATGTTAATGAAGAGAAAAGAAGCTTCCATACCTTTGTTAACTTTGTGCATTCTGAATAAGTTGCCGAATATAATATGATTCTTGGGTTCATTTATTTTTAGCATTTTTTCCTTTATAATCTACCCATTTATACCATTTTTCCCATATCTGATAATAGTCTGTATCCTCCTTCTCATTTATCTTGAGCGTAAGCCTCTCCAGTTGAGCACATTCATAAGTTTTTTGAATAGCAACATGTATTGGTGGTATATTTGGTTTCTTCCAATATTGAGCTGATGAAATCTGTGCCACTGTTAGTGTATAATTAATTATCTTACTTTAGGGGAATAATCTCCTTTGATTATTCCCAACAGGAATAGTTCCAGTTTCCACTCCAGTCCACACTCTATGATTTCTTCTATCCACACTTTTATTTTTAACCAATATTTCTTTGTCTCGGGGCATGTCCACCATAGATGAAAATATGTACCTAATTGCTCCTTGCATTTCCAACAGCTTGGGTTTGCTGTAGGAAATATTTTGGCCAATCTTGAGGGTGCAAGATGCCATCTATACATCATTTTATACAAATTCTCCTTATGTGCTACTGATTTGACTAACATAAGATTTTTTTGCCAGATTTCTTCCCAATCATCCAGATCAATACTATAACCGAAGTTTTTTTCCCAAGCCAACATAGGTCCTTTCTTAATTGTCTCTACCATTTCCTTTTCTAATAAATAATTATATAATTTAGAAATCAAACTTTTTCAGCACCTGTGTTCTATCTAATTGTGTATCTTTTCCCTCAATTCCAAATTCCTTTATGTCTCTATTATATCTCATTTTTACTTGAAAGTATGCCCAATTATTGATGACTATCCCTTGCATTTCTAGTTCTTGTATCATTTTAATTCTTCCCTCATTATCTAATATTTGCTGATACTTAAGTTTTTTATTAATATCCATCGTACTTAGGTGGAACATTGCCTCCATCGTTGAGAACCACCTCGGGATTTTAGTATAATGATTTTTTTCTAACATCCGTCCAGATTTTAATTAAAGATTTTCGAATTACATGTCTATTAAAATATAGATTGTTTTTACTATTCGGATTCCGCATAAATGCATGCCAACCTAGCTGTAAGTCATGGCCCTCTAAATTTAAAATTCTGTTATTCCTCAAATTAATCCAATCTTTTATCCACATTAGCACCACCGCTTTATAGTATATCTCCACCTCTGCTTTTGTTATCTTGTAAGTAGATTTTTTTTATTCTCGTTTTTTTCTTGCCCAAATGAATTTCATAACAATTTTATCTAATTCGTTAAAGAATTTTTTATCTACTAATATCGGAATTGTTTGAAACATATAATATTTTAGGTAACATTTTAATTGTTGCTATTCTACCTAATAGTGAAATTTGCATCTTATTCCAATTTTCTAAATCCTTTTCAATCTGTTTGATATAATTTGATATAATTGTCCTCCCGCAGATTTAATGTTCTCGCTCTTAACCAGATCCCTAAATATTTAATCTTATTAACAATTTGTAAACGCATCTTTTGTTCCATTTTTTTTGTTTACTATTCAATTTTTCACTAACATTTTAGTTTTTTCCTTATTAATTTTTAATCCTGCTAATTTACCAATTTTTTCTATTTCTTTTAGTAAGGCTGGTCTTGATTCTATTGGGTCTTCTATGACAAAAACCATATCATCTGCGAAAGCCTGTAATTTATACTCTTGATGTTTGATTTTAGTTCCTGTAATTTCTATATTTGTTCTAATTCTCTCCAACGAAGTTTCTAAAATTGTTCTGAAAAGCAGAGGTGAAAGGGGGCATCCCTGTCTGATACCCTTCCTTATTCTTAATGCTTTAATAATCTCCCCATTTAATACTACTTTGGCCTTTTGTGTGTCATATATTGCATGTAACATTTTTACAAAATTACCACCAAAATCATATTAATCTGCTTCTTCATAAAATCCCAGTTTAAATTATCAAAAGCTTTTTGCGTATCCAGGAAGACCAAGGCCACTTGGCTTCCTGGATGCTTTTCATAATATTCTAATATGTCTATTATCATTCTTGTATTATGTCTAATCTGCCTCATGGGAAGAAATCCATTTTGATCCAGGTGAATTTTATTACTGAGTATTTTCATTAGTCCCTCCGCCATTACTGCCATAAAAATTTTATAATCCGAATTTAATAGAGATATTGGTCTGTAATTTTTTGTCTGATTGGCATCTGCACCTCTTTCGAATCAATGTTATGTACGCTTCTTTCCATGATTCTGGAATTTTAGCTTCCAATAATACCTCATTGCAGACTTCTAACAGCATGTTCTCTATTATAGGGCCTATCTCTTTATATAATTCATTTGGAAGCCCATCTGGGCCTGGCGTTTTATTTCTTTTTTGTTTTTGAATCACCGCCTTTAATTCACCTAAAGTTATTCCTTTATTTAGTAACTCTTTTTCGTCATCCGATATTGGCTGCACTGTTCCTTCTTTCAGATATTCTGTTTTATCTAGATCAACTACCTCTTGTTTATAAAGGTCCTCAAAGTTCTCTTTAACAATTTTGTTTTTTTTCTCCAGGTCTGTCTCTATTACTCCATTTTTATCCTCTAATTGGCATATCACTCTTTTCTGATTTTCTTTTCTTAATTTATATTCCAGCCACCTACCAGATTTATTCGCATGTTCAAAATAATTTTGTTTTATATATAGTAGTTTTTTGGTTAACTCCTCCTGGTCTAAAATATTCACTTCATGTTTAACTATTGCTAATTCATTTCTGGTTTGCTCATCTCCCAAAGTTTCTATTTGCTTCTTTTCCAATTTCTCTATTCATTTTATTAGGGCTTTCCGTTTTCCTTCTCTTTCTTTGTTTCTATTTGCTGTAAACGCTATCGTTATTCCCCTTAAATATGCCTTCATTGTATCCCATAAGTTCTGCAATGAGGTATCTTGTTTTTTATTAAATTCAAAGAAAATTGTCAATTCTTCCCTAACCTTTTGAATATATTCTTCCTCTTTCAATAATTTATTTATTTATTTATTTATTTATTTATTTATTCGACTTGTATGCCGCCCTATTCCCTAAGGACTCAGGGCTAACATTAAAACAAAGAAAAAATTTACAATAAAACAAAATTAAACAAGTAAACAAGCCAAATAAAGTTAAGATAGAATAAAAGCCCCCGGTCATTCAAGGCCGCCCGCTGGAACAACCAAGTCTTCAGGTCCCGGCGGAAGGAGCGGAGGTCAGGGGCCAAACGGAGATCGACGGGAGCTGATTCCAAGGGCAGGTGCTCCCACAGAGAAGGCCCTAGCCCTGGGGACCGCCAGCCTACAATATCTGACTGACGGCACCCCAAGGAGGCCCCTCCTATGAGAGCGAACAGGGCGATCGGAGAGTGATGCTGGCAGGAGGCCCCGCAAGTACCCTGGACCCAAGCCATTAAGGGCTTTGTAAGTTGTAACTAATACCTTGAAGGCGACCCGAGAGGCAACCGGCAACCAATGCAAGCCGCGCAGGAGGGTGTAACATGGGAGTATCGGAAACCCCATCACAACCAGCGGCCGCATTCTGCACCAGCTGAAGCCTCCGGACCGTTCGCAAGGGAAGCCCCATGTAGAGAGCATTGCAGTAGTCAATCCTAGAGGTGACAAGCGCATGAGTAACCGTTCGAAGGGCATCTCGGTCCAAATTGTGAATTAAGTGTCCATCTACCTTTTTTTATAAAAACTATTTTTCCAAATTATCTGTACTGGGTTATGATCTGCCCATGTATTTGCCAAAATCTTTTTTTTTAATTGAAAAGTTTTACAAAAAAGACATTTTTTTAAACAATAGGCCCCCCCTCCCCCCCATCCCTCCCTCGCCCTTCCCCCCCCCCCAGACTTCCCAGAGTAAAATACAGGGTGTTATATCTGGCAATCTTATTCAAACATACACTAACAAACTATAAACACTTATACCCCCTTCAGCACTTTAACTCCCTTAATACAGACTAAAATAATAATAATAACATATCTCTTGACATATCTTCTTAACTTCTGATCTTCATTCATAGGCTATTTGAAACTTTTAGTCCCATATCTATTTTGGATATAATCAATCCATTTTCTCCAGTCCTGAATGTATCTTTCTTGTGAATGTTCTTTCAAGTAAGCTGATATCTTTGCCATTTCTGCTAAATTCCATACTTTTAATATCCAATCTTCTATAGTAGGTACGTCTTCTTTCTTCCAATGTTGCCACTAACAATCTTGCTGCTGTTATTAAGTGTAACATTAATTTAGTTTCCAAAACAGTGCAATCTGTAATAATACCCAACAAAAACAGCTGCAGCTTAAAACTTATCTTTTTCTTAAAATCTTCTGGGTAGTCCACCATATTTTTATCCAAAAGCCTTAATTTTTTGCATGTCCACCACATATGAAAATATGTTGCATCATCACTACCGCATCTCCAGCATTTGGGTTTTGATTCGGTACATACATGCTAATTTTTAGGATCTAAATGCCATCTATAAACCATTTTATAAAAATTCTCTCTTAAATTTTGTGCTTGAGTAAATTTCACATTTCTCACCCAAATTTTTCCCACATATCCATTGTTATTGGCTCCTGAATATTCTGTGCCCATTTTATCATACAGTCTTTAACTAATTCCGTTTCCGAGTCAATTTCAATCAATGCATTGTATAACCTTTTAATATGTGCTTGACCTTGATCCTTAATTTGCTTTACTAAATTTTCATCGGTTCTCATAATACCAATTTTCTGATCTTCTTTCCACCTCGCTTGTAACTGTCCATACTGGAACCATGTCTGAACTATCTGTTCCTCTTTTAATAAATTAATAGATTTTAGTCGCAGTATACCCCTTCCATTACTAAAAGTTCTTTATAGGTAATTACATCTTGCTTCTGTTCCACATTTATGTTTTCTATCGCATGTCTGGGTATTGCCCATATTGGTATTTTATAATTTAATTTATATTGATATTTTTTCCAGACACGCAACAGAGCATTCCTTAGTATATGAGTCTTAAAAGCATTGTCCACCTTTTTATCATACAATAAATACGCATGCCATCCATATAATAAATCATATCCCTCTATATTCAATATTCTTTCTTCTGTCATGTTAAACCAATCACTGATCGTTGATAACACAGCTGCGTAGTATAATCTCAAATTGGGCATTTTAAGGCCTCCTCTTTCCCGTACATCTTGCATTATCTTAAGCTTAACCCTTGGTCTTTTCCCTGCCCAAATAAACTTATTAATACCTTTCTGCCACTCATTCAAATTTGTGTCTTTCTTGAGTATTGGTATCATTTGGAACAAAAAGAAACTTTGGCAAAACATTCATTTTAACTGCTGCAATTCTTCCCAGCAAAGATAACTGTAGCTTTTTCCAACTTTCCATTTCTTTTTGAATTTTTGCCATAGTGATTCATAATTATTTTTATATAATTTCGTATTTGAAGCTGTAATATGTATTCCTAAATATTTAACCTTCTTAGCTATTTCAAATCCGTTACTTTTTCTAAGATCTCCTTTTGCTTTATAGTCATATTTTTGTTATAATTTTCGTTTTATGCTTATTTATCTTAAATCCTGACACTTGTCCATACTGTGTGATTATCTCCATTAGTTCTATCACTGATTGATTTGGTTGACTTAATGTAATAACCAAGTCATCTGCGAACGCTCTTAGTCTGTAATCATGATGTCTTATTTTAATCCCTTTATTCTCTTCGATTCCCGTACTTTAATCAACAATATTTCCAATGTTAGAATAAACAATAATGGTGACAGGGGACATCCCTGTCGTGTTCCTTTTCTATTTTGCACGCTTCTGTTAGACTACCATTAACAATAATCTGAGCTGTTTGCTTCTGATATATTGCTCTAATAGGTTGTAGAAAAAATTCCCAAATTCCATCTTTTCCATCACTTTAAACAAAACTGCCAATTCAGTTGATCAAATGCTTTCTCTGCATCCAAAAAATCAGCTGCAGGGACTTGGTTATTTCTTTCCAAATATTCCAGTAAGTTAACTACCTGTCTTGCATTGTTTTTCATTTGCCTTCCCATTATAAATCCTGACTGATCATTGTGGATTATCTGTTGCATAACCTGCATTAATCTATTCGCTAATATCTTTGCAAATATCTTATAATCTGTATTCAACAGAGATATTGGCCTATAGTTCTTCGGTTGACTAAGGTCTTGATCTTCCTTTGGAATCAGTGTTATGAAGGCTGTCCTCCATGATGGAGGCTCTCTCCTCCTGTCTGAATTATTCTAAATACCTCCTTCAAAGGTTCTACCATTTCGAGCTGCAAAGTCTTATAATAGATAGCTGTCAAGCCATCTGTCCCTGGAGCCTTACCAACTTTTAATTGCTTAATTGCTGAGATAATTTCCTCAGATGTTACTAATTGGTTCAGTCCTTCCCTTTGTTCCTGTGTCAGTAAAGGAGCATTCATCCCCTGTAAATATCTATCTATATCCGACCCCTGAATTGTATCACTGGCATATAATTTGGAATAAAATTCTGAAAAGCCTTTTAATAATATCTTGCTGATATACCTCTTTTCCTTTATATTCTATTTTCTCTATAGTACGCAATTTTGTTTTTCCTTAGCAAGTAGGCTAGCCATCTACCTGGTTTATTAGCATTACAAAGGTGTTGTGTTTGGCATACTGTAGATTGGTTGCCACCTGGTCTGCCATCAACATATTAAACTGCCCTTTAAGTAGCTTTATTGCTTCCTTCACCTTTCTATCATTTGGGTTCGATATAAGTTCCTTTTCTTTTTCCCTATCTCCTCCTCTAACTCCTTTCTTTTTGTTCTTTTCTGCATCTATATTTATTATTTAAATATATTAAAACTCCTCTCATATAGGCTTTACTCGCGTCCCACACTATTTCCATTGGGGAACCTTTATGCATATTCATAACAAAAAATTCCTTCATTTGTTTTTACATTCTTTTACATTTTCTTCATATCGAACAAGTTTTCATTTAATCTCCAAGATCTCCTCCCCTTTCTCCTGAACCAACTCCATCCACACCGGAGTATGATCCGATATGGTTCTTGGAAAGATCTTGATCTTCTTCACCTTGGAAATAAAATCATTGGTAATTAGTATAAAATCAATCCTAGAAAAGGATTTATGTCTATCGGAAAAAAAAGTAAAATACTTTTTTTCAGCATTTCGTTCTCTCCAAATCATCTTTCATCTCAAAAAAGGATCTGGGTAATCTAATACGGCTTTGGGTACCTTGATTGGGTCCTTTTTTATCCTTTTGTGGTTCCAAAACTCCATTCCAATCTCCCATTAGAATGTAAGATTTATAGTCCCATTGAGTAATTTTATTATGCAGAAATTTATAAAAAATTTTCTTGTTGCTGATTTGGTGCATATACTCCAATTAGTAGTGTCTTTTTCCCCTCTATTAAAAGTTCAATTATGATATATCTTCCTTGTATGTCAGCTTCAATCAATTTAGCAATTAATTCCTTCTTTAAATATATCACTACCCCATTTTCCTTCTCTGGGGCAGATGCAACAAAGGGTTTTCCCAATCGAGAATTTATCAAATATTTCTGATCTTTGGCTCTAATATGTGTCTCTTGTAAACAAATAACGTCATTTTTATATTGCTTCAGGTAATGAAATATTTTCCTTCTCTTTTGTGGTGAGTTCAGACCATTGACATTCCAAGTTAGAAACTTAATTCCCATGTTTAGTAACATGAAGCTTTTGAAGCATCTCTTGGAAATCCAGTTCGGACTGCCTCTTTGGCCTTGCTCCTCCCACTGCTTCAGATACCCCAGTCTCTTGGACTTTGTGCTGTCGCTCTTGCAGCTCTTCCTGTTTACGTCTGGTTGTAGCTCTGGTCACTCTTTGTTCCCTCACTTCCGCTATTGTTACCGATGGCTGCTCGAAATCCAATAGTTGCTGTATTTCTTTTTCTGCCGGTGTCACTAATGGCTATTTGCTTCTGACTTGCTTCTTCCCCATTTCTTTTTTAACTTCCGGGATGGTAGAAATCCTGCTTTCAGCACATTGATATAAAAATCTCTTGCCTTCAAAACTGTTGTCAAACGGTGTCTTGTGCCCAAATAGTTCACCACCAAACCAACCGGTATTTCCCACCTAAATGGGAGCTGGCGTTTTTAACTCCTCTGCCAAAAAAGCAAACTCCCTTCTGCCTCTCAAGTTCTTGGGTGGAATTTCTTTCAGTATTAACACCTCCTGATTTTCCACCTTAAATCTATTATTATAGAAAGCTTGTATGATATCATTTCAATCCCCTCTTTGTAAAGTAGATCACCACATCTCTTGGCAGATTTTTTGCCTTGCCAGCCATGAATTCACACGAAATATTTTGTCTATTTCCTCTATAAAATCATCAATCTGCCAGTCCAATATTGTTGCAAAAGCCTTTGCAAAAATCTCTTTCAGATTTTCTTGCTGATTCTCTCTCAAGCCCCTTACTCTCAAGGCAAACTCCATATCTCTGTATTGAGTCAGCAAAACTTCTTCAATTTTTCCCATTTTGTTTTGAACCTCATTCATTTCTTCTTCCAGCTTCAAATTGCTCTGATTAATCTCTTCCACAATTTCATCCAGTCTTATGTTTGGCCACCCCCTGGAATGCAAATAGGATGTCCTCTCTTATTTCTTTATTTTTAGTATTGATGGTCTCTCTAATTTCTTCCATCTCCTCTTTCAATCCTCTAGATATTTGCTCACCCATTGCCTCCACCTTTTTATTCATTTGTTCCATATTAGATTCCAATTTAACTTGTATTTCTTTAGTTTGTAATTTCAGAGCCCCCATCAGTGCCTCTTGTAACTCCACTAATGTTAAAGTTTGTGGGGCAATCGGCAGCGGCTTTGTGATATAGACTGCTGTGCTGGTACAGATTTAGGGATAGAGGTAGGAGTTTTTAGTGATTTAGCAGCCATTGTTTATTCAGTTAAATCCAGTTAATCTCCTTGAATCCCAATACTATATAGATTTAAACAATGTCTTTAACGATCCACTTTCACTTTTTACTTTCTCCTCCTCCCCTTGAGACTCATTCAGGCGCCATTTTCACTCTGCATTACAATAGTCTTTTCAAAACTTTAGCTTTTGTTCCCGAGTTAAAGTCCAATACTTGCAATTTCAGCTGCTCCTGCTTCCACTCCGCCTGCTTTAAAAGCCTTCAGATGTTAATCCTTATTCTCAGGGATGGTTGCAGTGCCTGGTTCTGCAATAACACAGAAGAGTCCTGGATCCAGAGTTAATCAGACTCCAAGGGAGCTCACACCCTTCGGACCCCGGCTTGAAAATCTGGGGCTCAAGGGGAGCTCTACCTCCGTCCGATCGCTCGCTTCCCCCTCTTTGCCTGAGGGGAAAGTTTCTGAACCTCTAAACAGCTGATTTATGCTGTTTTCACGGTTTTACAGATCAACAGGGCTGGCGGTCTAAGAAGACTGTCCTCGAGAGCTGCCTTGCCACAGGAAGTCTTGCCAAAATCTTTATATCCTGTTTCACTGTTTACCCATGCCATATCTATCCTGGACCATGATTTGTGTGGACTGGAGTAGAAAGTGAACTGTGATATTCCTGGGTTTCTCTTTTTCCATACGTCCACTAATCCTAATTCCTCAAACATCTCTAAAAATTTCTTGGGCAATGTATTCCTTTTCTTATATTGTCTTTGTTTACAAGCATAATCTTGACTATTATTTGTTATTGCATTGTAATCTCCTATAATGCATATTCTTGAATTACCTAATTCTATTAATTTCTCATATAAATTTTTATAAAATTCGCTCCGATTTTTATTGGGGGCATAGATCCCCACTAATAGTGTCTTTTTGTTTTGTAATACCACCTCTACCATTGCTATTCTTCCCAATTCATCTTTATAAATCAATTTAGAATCTATATCTTTTACATATATTAGAACCCCTCTTTTTTTTCTTCCGCCAATGCTGAGTACATTTACTCCAGTTTTTTATTCTGTAAATACCCTTCATCTCGCTTCTTAATATAAACCTCTTGAATGCATATTATATCCACTCTTTGTTTTTCTAATTTAACAAATGTTCTTTTTCTCTTAACTGGATCATTTAACCCATTAATATTTATAAATAATATGTTCACTTCTTTGTTCATCTCCCTTCCTACCTCTAACCTTCAATACTTTTACTCGTCATTTGGCTTCTAGTCCTCACTCCCATTTCTTCTCTTCCACGTATCTCTTCACCTCCTTCCCTCTCTTTCTCCTTATTCCTCCCCCTACTTCTAAGTGGTAGCTCTTCTTGACTCCAAGTCTCCTGGTCCTCTCTGCTGCTCAGTTCTTCCTCTGTTCCTCCTATTTGGTCAAAAAATTATTGAGCTTTAATTAAGCTCAATTCTCACCCTTTTCTCTTTCCATGTTACTAGTATCCCCTCTGGAGTAATCCATCTAAATAATTTTTTTTTAATTTAAATAGCTCGTGAGAAATCGATAGTCTTTTCTCTGCTCTCGAATTCTTCTCGGCACCTGTTTTAGAACAATCACTTCTCTGTCTTTATATTTTATTCCTTCCTCTCTCGTGACCCTATAAATTATGTCTTCCACTCGCTTCCTTGCAAATCTAATGTGCACTTCTCTGGGGAGTCTATGCCTTCTCGCGTAGCTCATGTATACTCTGTATACGTCATCTAACTCATTCACCATCTCGTCCTTTCTCTATTCAGGAGCTCCGCCAATATCTCTGCCATTACCAATGGTAAATTCTCTCCCCTCTCTTCCACTACGTTCTGAAATCTGAGATAATAGGAGGTTTTGTCCATCTCAAGGTGGACCAGCGTCTCATTTGTCTCTTTGTTCTGTTCCTTTAATTTTTGTTCCATGCCATCCAATTTCTTTTCCGTTTGAGCAGCTTGTTTTTCAATCATTTTAATCTTTTCTTCATTTATTTTAATCGCTTCCTGGATATGACCTATCTTCCCATCCAAATTCTTGACTTCGTTTCGAATTTCCCCTAATTCATTTTTTAATTCTTCTTTCTGCTTTGCTTTCTGTATGATTTTTAGTCATTGATTCCTGTAGTGCCATCATAATGTTTTGAATGGTTACCAAAGTAGTTTGAACTGATTGCGTGCTAGTTTGAGCCATAGTTTTTTCTGGTGCAAGCATCCCTTCAATTGTTTTTTGCATCGATGTCACTATAGGAGTGGAAGGTGTTGCTGCTGGTACCAATTTTCTTCCTTTTTTGTAATAGTGGTAGTTGTGCTAGTCATATCTTTAATGATTCTTTGTTGTTCTTCCACTATTGTAAATATATTTTCCCAGATCGTATTTCCAACTACCATCAACCTTATCCGTATTTTGCAGCTTTAATTTTTTTAGTTATCTATTTATATTATATTGCTATTCAACTGCTTAACCTAATTTTCCAGTACCTTTAAATTCAGAAAGTTATTATCAATTAATTAACTATACATTCAAACTTTCAAGTCCACCTTAATGTTATTCTAGTTATTCATCTCACAATATATTAACACAATAACTATTCTTAACTAATACAATAAATTCTCAGTTCTTAAATCATCTAACAGGTAAGATCCAAATTAATACTTTTTATATTTCATTAAATTACAATATTCAATATAGGGAGGATGAGAAAGAGAGGGAGGGAACAATTAATTATCTTATCATAATATTATTCAGTATATTAAATTCATTAACATATAATCATTCAAATATACATAAAAGGGAAAGAAATTAAATATATAGAATATAGTACAAATTAATTAAATCACTCCAATTAAATCCTATTTCAAAGTAACCAGCCACTCTTATTTTCTTTTTTTTTTTAAAGTATGTACCATAAGTAAGTATAATATAAAACTATACCACTCCAGTCAGTTCTGGGCAAAAAAAGACAAGACTCTGGACTAGAAGCAAAAGTACAGACTCTTATTTTCCTGTCGTTGTCGTGGTGTTCCAATTCTATCCAAAATTCGAGTCCCAATTCTCAGTTCACAGTTCTGACAGTCACTTCAATTGCCTCGCTCTGCTGTCCCGGAAGTGCCAATCACCACCACAAATTGCACTGTCACTTGGTTTCCAAACTTTAAACTTTATAGTTCTTGTCCGTCTATAAGTTGAGCGTGTGTCTGGGAATGAAGCACTTTCACCAGCAATAACCGCTCTTCTCTCCTTTCCCTTTTCTTTTTTATACACAAATTTACACTTTATCCAGGGCTGGGGGTGAAAAGCTCAATTCTGCCACCGCCGCCCGCTTTCCCCCTTCCGCTCTGGAATTTCAAGTAGACTCCAGTTACTTTTTCAAATTATCCAGATATTATAATCCAACTCTGATTTTACCTCCAATGTCTTTCTAGTACTCAAATTCGATTTCTTCTTTCTGCTTCCTTCTTAACTTTGTTTCATCGTGTCTTCGAGCCAGCTTCAACAGGCTGACTTCTTTTGTCCTGAGCTTCAGGCTCCCTTCTTTGTTTCCAAGATTGCAATTTCCCAGTTAGGCTCAGGGATTTCTTACTCACTTGAGCGATCCCACCAGGATCTGACCCCACATCGAATGGCTGCCCATGGACAAAAATCCCGATGTAGGAGAGTGTAGCTGAGTTCTCCTACCTGTCCATGTCGCGACGTCACCGGAAGCCTCTGAGCCATTTTTTATCTGTATTTTTCCATTTCTACTTGAACATATCTGTGGAGGCTGAAAAGAATGAGATGTGGTTTTGTTTGTTCTCTGGTGGTTGTGTGAGAAGAATGTGTTGTCATTTGTCCTCTGAAACCTCCCCAAATTGTGGGAGAAGAGAACTTTCACACTCAAGCCACGGAAGAGCCTTCTCCCAATCCAATTCAAGGACAAAGGCCTCATGCTGTGTGACTCAGAGCATCCTAGGGTACAGGCGATCCCCAAGTTACGACAGTTCACTAACTAACTGTATCAAGTTACGACCTGGCTCTCTCCCAAGTACTTAAGACTCTGTCCTAAAATTATGAATGCTGCATCACCACGGCTGTCATTCACACTTACAAATGACAGCAGAGGCACTGCAACAACAATTGCCCTGCCTATAACCCCACCCTAGCCTGCCGGGATTTACTTTGCGATGATATAGAGAGCCATCAGTTTTTTTGCCTGCTTTGGTGCATTTGCAGAAAGGCCTAATGTAGTGAGAGATAGGCGAGATCAGCAGTGGAAATCTCGCACAAAAGATCTCACGTGATCTCGCACTACAGTACTTTAGGCCTCTGTTCTCTGCTAACCAAGGCCTGGACAGGACCCAGGGCAAAATGCTTTGCAAACAAAGGGAAGGCCCCTTCGTTTTCAAAGACTTTTGCCCTGGATCTCGTGCAGTCCTTAGTTCTTAAAAGGACACAGGCCTGGTGTCAGGGCTCTAGTAGTTACTCCCATTTAAATCATGAATCCCTAGCTGGATTTTAAAAGCTTAAAGAAGATTTATTAGGAGTAGACATGCCGGTGCTGTCTGGGTGTAGCCGACTCTGAGACACATCATTCATTGTCACCCTTGACCCTGGTTTTCCCCCACCCCCTGGGTGTATCATAATTCATATTCTCCAGTGGGACACATCCATGGCCAAAAATCATCAATCATACTCTCCAGTTAAGGATTTTTCAGGGCAGAAACTTTGGTTGCCTGGAAGCTATGTATGAAAACATTTCTGGAATGCAGTTTCGGTTTTACAAGCTGCTACACTACTCCCCCTCCTTTCTGTTGGCAACTCTAAAAGACCAGAGAAATATTTTATGAGTTGACACCTGAAGTAATGCAGTGCCAGATCATGTGAGACTAGTAGCCTGAGATCTTGCACTACTGGTCTCATGTGATCTCGCACTAAAATAGTTTAGGCCTCCATTCTGTGCGAACAGAAGCTGTACCAGATCTGGCCAAAAAGCCCTTGCAAAAAAACTTTGGGCAGCAAAATAACCATTCTTGAAACATTCCAACCTTTACAGTCTCCGCATGAAGAGCGTTTACAAGCCAATGGGAGACTTCAAGCAATGGACTTCTGTTAGGATATGTGCGGGGTAACCCTTGTGTAACAAGGGTATGCACATGGAAACGGATATGAGAACAGTTATGAATAAATACACAGCCACACAGAGACACACCAAATTGTATTAATGTTTACTTGAAGAAATAGCACAGTCCACTAAACAATCCAGGTCATACACGTTTTAACAGTCCAGCAGTATCCAGTTATAAAGTCTTCTTACCCTTTTCACGTCTTTTACAGCAGACAAACCTTTTCACGTCTTTTACAGCAGACAAACCTTTTCACGTCTTTTACAGCAGACAAATATCAAACCATAATACAACAGATAATCTTTGATATCAACAGAATATCAAAGTAAACAGAGTTAGTCAGTATCAGTCCGTATTTAGTCAGAGAGAGAGTCAGTATCAGCATCAAGAGAGATCTTCAGTGGGAGAGAGCTTCAGTGAGAGAGAGAGTTAAACCATGATCCTTTAACATTTATGTAATTGTATTGGGACTATATTAATTGTAAGCCGCCCTGAGTCCCTCAGGAGATAGGGTGGCATATAAACCTAATAAATAAATAAAATAAATAAATAAAATCTATAGCTCCCTCTTATGGCAAGTTGCAGCATACTCAACCAACCAGAACACAGCATAATACATTACAGTATTTTTCCTTAAAGCTACAGACATATATATTTGTGCTTTATATATTGTCAACCCAACTACGTTATGTACATATACTTAACAACTTCGCTCCAAAGTCTCATCACTGGATCAAGGAACGGGCCAAGCCAGGGTCCTGCCTGCTCGACAGACGTCGTGCAGCAGCTGCTCCAAGGTGCAACGGGGAAGAAGGAGCTTGTTTCAAAATTGTTTCAGTTCTCATAATTCTCTGCTGAAATTAACCCACCCCAATAAATCTTTTAAGTTTTCTCCTAATTCCTTCTTGGATGTTTCCCCAAATTATTCCTTAACTCAGAACAGATGTTGAGTGAGATGTGTATGTATACAGATAATTGTAAAGAAAGAGATGTTTTCTAGATATTTTCAAAGCTTGGATGACTTATGAATATAGAAATCACCATGTCTATATCATACCACTGACGTTCAACATTCAACATAATGGAATTTTGGAAAAATTCCAAAGGAAATTCACTTGACTTTGTACAGTGTGACCTTTTTCTCTAACCTTGTTATCATTATAATTTCTCCTTTGCTTTGAAGGTAACAATGGGCAGGAGAATCAGGATTCCTGTGAACTGTCCCAAGTGATCAATGCTAAAGATAGAATGAAGAAGTTTGGAATTCGAACGGAATTCGAAAGCCATGAGAGAAACCAGTCAAATAATTGGAATCAGGAAACCTCATCTTCCACTGATGATCCGATGCAAGACTTTCTTGCCCAGCAAGAGAAAATAAGAAAAAAAAATATTGGAAAAAGTGTGAAGCCAATCAAAGCTAAGCTACATGTAAACAAACACTATTTAAGCCAAAACAAAGGAGAAGATGCTACAAGAAGACAAAATGCACAAAATTACAATGAGACATTCATTCCTTCTCTTGGAAATCAGTTCCTTACATCTCAAAAAGCGATTGACACAAAAGAGAAGCCTTATAAATGTTTGCAAAGTGGAACATGTTTTAGAACAAGCAGGCAACTTACTTCCCATGAAAGCATTCACACTGGGGAGAAGCTATACAAATGCAGAGAGTATGGTAACAATTTCAGAAGAGGTAGTAATCTTATTTCCCATAAAAGGATGCAATCAGGAGAGAAACGGTATAAATGCATGGAGTGTGGCAAAGCCTTTGCTCAAAGCGGTAGCCTTATTTCCCATAAGATGATCCACACAGGGGAGAAGCCATATAAATGTATGGAGTGTGGAAAGACCTTTGTTCAAAGGGGGCATCTTAATTGCCATAAGATGATCCACACAGGGGAGAAGCCATTTCAATGCATGGAATGTGGAAAGACCTTTGCTCAAAGAGGTAATCTTATTTCCCATAAGATGATCCACACAGGGGAGAAGCCGTATAAATGCATGGAGTGTGGAAAGACCTTTGCTCAAAGAGGTAATCTTATTCGCCATAGGATGATCCACACAGGGGAGAAGCCATATAAATGCATGGAGTGTGGAAAGACCTTTGCTCGAAGAGCCCATCTTAATTCCCATAAGATGATCCACACAGGGGAGAAGCCGTATAAATGCAAAGAGAGTGGAAAGACCTTTGCTTATGGTAGTGGACTTATCCATAAAAGGATCCACACAGGGGAGAAGCCGTATAAATGCATGGAATGTGGAAAGACCTTTGCTCAGAGCGGTGGACTTAGTTGGCACAACAAGATCCACACGGGGGAGAAGACGTATAAATGCATGGAGTGTGAAAAGACCTTTGCTCGAAGAGCCCATCTTAATTCCCATAAGATGATCCACACAGGGGAGAAGCCATATAAATGCATGGAGTGTGGAAAGACCTTTGCTCGAAGATATCATCTTAACTGCCATAAGATGAGCCACACAGGGGAGAAACCATATAAATGCATGAATTGTGGAAAGACATTTGCTCGGAAGTATGGTCTTATTTGCCATAACAAAATCCACACAGGAGAGAAGCCATATAAATGCATGGAGTGTGGGAAGACCTTTGCTTACAGTAGTGGACTTTCTATCCACAAAAGGATCCACACAGGGGAGAAGCCATATAAATGCATGGAGTGTGGAAAGACCTTTGCTCAAAGAGGCCATCTTATTCGCCATAAGATGATCCACAAAGGGGAGAAGCCGTACAAATTTAAAGAGTGTAGAAAGACCTTTGCTTATAGTAGTGGACTTACTATCCACAAAATGATCCACTCAGGGGAAAAGCCATTTAAATGTATGGAGTGTGGAAAGAGCTTTGCTCAGAATGGTAGATTTACTTCTCATAAAAGAATCCACACTCAGGAGAAACTATGCAGCAATAGCAATTCCACTTAGACTTATATTTCACTCCTCAATGCTTTACAGCACTCTGAGCAGTTTACAAGGTCAGCATATGGTCCCCAGCAATCTGGGTCCTCATTTTACCCGCCTCATAAGAACAGCACTTAGCCTTTCAAAGGTTTTCATAACTACAGATGTTAGAGCAACTGGTCTGTAGTCATTCAGTTCCTTGGTGGAAGGTTTCTTCGGCACTGGGATGATAGTAGAGCATTGGAAGCAAGAAGGAACATAGCACATTTCTAGTGATCTATTGAAGATTCGGGTGAAGATCGCGGCCAATTTGTCAGCACAAACTTTTAAGTGAGGGAGTTACCTTGTCTGGCCCTGGTAATTTTTCTACATTTTCTAAGTGAAATAGATCTTGCAATTTTTTTTCTGTGATCAACAGAGGTTGTGAACCTAATGAGTTGGGGTCAGTTGTGGGAGATTTGGCTGTTGTGGGTAAATCCTCCAACCTATCTTGTGCTTTTTTTTTGCTAAGTAGGAGGTTTTAAAAGAAAGAAGTATAAGTGGAAATTAGGGTTATCATTTGGCCTGAAAGTGATCTGTGGATGCCAATATTTAAGTGATGCAGATTCCCTAATCATTTCAAGCTAATTCCCTCTGATGAGTATATCCAGTAGACTAGAGCAGAGTTGCAGGCAGAAATGCAATTAGTCCTAAATCCCTATTGTTTCAGCTTTTCTTCCTTTGCTTACTATTGTCAGAGTCTGCCTTTCCATCCTGCTTCACATTATGTAATGCAAGTAATAACTGAGAAGGAAAACCATAAGGAGAATGGGGTTATAGCGATGCTGAATTAGAAAATGCAACTCACAGGCTCTTTGTCCTAATTTTGTGGTGATCTTTCTTTGCCTTCCCTCATTTGCCAAATCTCTGGACTCACATAATTTTATCAATATCCTTTTTTATGTGAAGTCTCCAGAACTGGACACAGTATTCCAAATGGTATCTCACTAAACCCCTATGTACAGGGATAGGACTTCCTGTTTGCTGATGGTGATACATCTGGTTATGCCTCTCAGAATTTTGTTTGCCTTCACATGTACCTGGCCACAATATTTACTTATTTTGCAGTTATCATTGTTTCAGTGCCATGGGAACTACTTTCAATAGTTGTGTAAAAAAAGAAAAGAGAAAGCAGTGGTAGGGAAATGTGGATGTATATTAAATTCCCATAGTTAGGCAGCCTACTGGCCAATCCAGGCAGTCCCTGATTTACAATAATTTATCAAGGAACCATTCAAAGTTACAGTGACAATGAGTGATGGTTCTGACTTCCTTCCTTCCTTTCTTCCTCCCTCCCAAATTAGGCATACTCCAGGATATCAGAATGAAAACCATTCCAGTGTGCTAACATTGCAAAGGATCGATCAAGAAGGAAGTTCTTTCGAAATCAATGGAGACCAAAATAATATTAAATTAAGAAGAACTACTTCAAAAAATTACTTCTGTCCTTCCTGATGAAACACGCAGAAATGTGAATGGGAACTTTCTCTGGGATGTCAAGATACCAAAAATAATCAGTAAAGGAAAAAATGTGTAGCACCCGGTTGAAATGAAGGGTCCTTGGTGCTCTCTGAGCTTGATTGTGTTCTTGGAGACATTTCATTAGCCAAACTAGGGAACATCATCAATGCATCATCATTGCACCAACCAACCTCAGAGGGCACCAAGGAGCCTTCAATCCAACTTGCGTCCACTGTGTCAAATTATGATCTGAGTCAACCAGGATGAATGCAGAAGGAGAATCTTTTTCAGTCAAAAACCTCTTACCATGTGATGGAATAATGACAGATGTCAATGTAGTATATGTGGAAAAGCTTCAGGGTGAACAATTTGTCTTTCAAACAAGGGACCAGAATGAACAGAAGCTGAAACAAATGCATGGGCGAAAGATATTTTTCAAGCATTAAGGCCACGTTTTTTCTTTTTATGCTGTGTCATGACATTAACTTAAAATTATCAGTCATGTAGTTACTTGCTAAACATGCATAAAATTCTTCGTTGCATTAAAAATTGCTAACCCACTAAAGTGTTTAGATGGCCTTGGAGAGTGGCGGGGGGGGGGCATATTTCAGCTGCTGCTCAGTTGAAGCTGTTTTTTCAAATATGCTTATTAAATATTTTGTGTCCAACTGGAGAAAAAAAGAAATGCAGAAAGAAAAAACAGACTTTACCTCCATTTTTTAAAATGGATTTTTAACCACTTTAACTTCCTTTTAAATTGTTTTGCTCCCTGTAACTAACTTCTGTGTGTCATTGTCAACTCCAAATGTGGTCGTATATTTTCATAGCAATGGAGCCTTCGGCTTTTCTTGTTTTGCTTTTTCCTTTTATTTTTCCTCTTTTCATTTATGGTCTAATGATATATCCTTGCCTTAAATTCTCCAAGGGCCTTAAGCTTCCTAGTCACATTTCTTGAGGTGAATTTCCTACTCAATCCCTTTTTCCTCCTCATGGTTTAGAATTTATATTCCTTTTTCAGGATCTTTTTTTCTTTCATGCGGAAAGGCTGGAGGGCTCTGCCTTTTCTGCTTCCCCCCTTCACTGAGAGGCTGGGCTTCACAATTTGAGAAGGGCAGCTACATGTATTGAATTAAAGAAATAAATTAAAATCATTTTGCTGATTGTGGCCTTCCTGCCTGTGTCCCATCTGCCTCGCCTTCAGGCGGGAATTCCCAAGAACTGCACAACGCAAGCTGGGTTTCCAATAGAGGCTCCTGGTCCTCGTCTTCTGACCGCCCGGCTGTTTCTGACAGGATTTGGCCCCTTTTGAGGCCTCCAACAATCTCTGAGGAGCCTTCAGGGCAGCTGTTCTTGAGGGAAACAAATTAAAATTCATCAGTGAGATTTTCTCCATCTCCAGAGGGTTCCTGGACAGGGAGGGGAGGAAGACAGAAAAAGGGCCACCTCTGGACACGTCAAAGCCTTTGCCTGACAGGGAGCCATTGAGAGGGGCCTTTCCTCCTGCTCTCAAGCCCATCATCCCTGCCCTCTCCCTTCCCCTCAGACACACTCCTCTTTCCCGCCCTTTACTATCCTGGCACTTCGAGGCACATCCACCAGGGGGAGCCATCAGCCAAGAGAAGGAAACTCCCGCACTTTGGCCTTTGATGTACTGGAGGACGGAAGTCACAGCTGGTTTTGTGGGGGGGGTGGAGGCCGGGAAGGAAGTGACGTCAAAAACACTTGCCGCTCTAGGAGGCCGCCCTCGCTCTGCTTAACTTCTGGGGCTGCGCAGGCGGCGGAGAGGCTGCGGGAGATTCCGGCGGTGGAAGATCCAGGCGTGCTCCGGGTGAGGAGTGGGCGGTTCCCGGGCAAAGAAGCGGGGCGGCCTCTCCAGCTGCCTCCTTCCCGCCCCTGCTCAGGGAACCTGCGCTGGGATGAGCTGCTTGGGGCTCCAGCCAGGTTGGGTGAAGGTGATTCAGTGACTGTATTCCAGTTTCTAATTCTGGGCGTTTGTTTTTCTTTCCATCCCAGATACAGAAACTCGAAGTCTTTTGAAACCTTTGCAAGCCAAAATTTTCTCTTGGGGGGAAAAAGATCAGAATAACTTGCAGGGATCCGTCCTGCAGCCGCAGAAATGGTCCTGTGAAGGAAAAGTCACCTGGAGATCCATAAGCGTCCTTGGACCCATTTGGAGCTGCTCTGCAGGAGAGAGAAAGGATGGAGACACAACCTTTTGCAAAGGAGGGAAGCGGGAAAGGCTTTTCAGCTCTTCAGTCTGAGAAGGGTGGGGAGATCTGGGCAAGACCTGGGCAGAAGATCCTGGAGGAGGAAACCATCCTCCCTTCAGAAGTCCAGCCCTGGAAGTTCATCCAATACTGGGAGACCGAGGGTCCCCGAGGACTTTGCAGCCGACTCTACGATTTTTGTAGGCGATGGCTGAGACCAGAAAACCACACTAAAGCCCAGATGCTGGACCTGGTTGTTCTGGAGCAGTTCCTGGCTCTTCTTCCCCCAGAGATGGAGAGCTGGGTGCGGGAGTATGGAGCAGAGACCAGCTCCCAGGCGGTGGCCCTGGTGGAAGGCTTTCTCCTGAGCCAGACGGAGGAGCAGAAGGAGCAGGTTGAGTTGCAGGTGACAAACTTTAGGGAGCTCAAAAGGGAATAGAGAATGTGTTTGAATACTTCACCCTTTCTTCCCAAACTTCTCTGACGTTCATAATACGTGGCGAAGTCCCACCAATTCTTGTAGGACACTGTTCCATGGTTTTCTCACCCAACCTCATGGATGGATATTGGGGGCTTTGAGGTTATGTTCCTAATATAGGAATCCACTTTACGTCATGTAATGTACATTAATTCTGCTTTTTTTTCCTTTCCTCCGATTTGAAGTGCTGCACTGTGGAGATCAGAGATCCTGAGGGAAAGAAGAAACCATCAAATCTGCCTCAGGAGCTATTTTTCAGGAGGATCCCTTGGGAATATCAACGTCGGGACACCTCAGGAGGTAATTGAAGATCCTCGGATTACACCCTTTGCTCTCTTTTCTATACAATACCTCCTCCTATTTATACTTCTCCACACTGATTGCATCTGTAGATAATCGCCCAGTGACCCTCTTTAGGATGAGCCTTCTCCTCCTGTGGAAGGTGGAGATTGAGGTCCACCTGAAGGGGCGCATTGAAGAATTTGCTAATTTTCTCGAAGACAAAATCACTCAACTTTGTTCCCAGTTAGATCCTGGCATGGTTGCTGGTTTGGTGGAGGCCCTTGAGGCAGGTTCTTGCTCTGTTATCTGGGAATGGTTTGACCCTGTTGCTCCTGAGGAAGTGGACAGGATCCTAGGGAGTATGCATGCAAGCATCCGTGTTTTGGACCCATGTCCCTCCTAGCTCATGAAAGCTGCCTTGGAGGTGACAGGTAGGTGTACTCTGGCGGTGATTGATGCTTCCCTACAGGAGGGGGTAGTGCCTCAGCACTTTTTAAAAGGCTGTGGTCCGCCCTCTTAAGAAGCCATTGCTGGATTCCACCCTGTCAGATAATTTCCAACCTGCGATTTTGGATGATCTGTGGGGTAGTGCATCCATCCTTGCTCTACTTTACTTCTCGGCTGTTTTTGATACCATCAACCATGGTATTCTCCTGGGGGCGGCTTCGGGGGATGGGAGTGGGAGGCCTTGTGCTATCCTGGCTCACTTCCTTCCTCTGCGGCTGCTTTCAGTCAGTGTTGATAGGAGGGGAGAGATACAGCCCTCGTCCACTGCTTTGCGGGGTCCTGCAGGGCTCAGTATTCTCTCCACTCCTGTTCAACATTTATCTGAAGCCACTGGGTGAGCTAATAATACTCAGCTGTATGTCTCGGCCTGGGGTTGGTTAAGCGATGCTGTGTCCTCCCTCTCGGAATGCCTGGAGGCTATTAGGGGCTGAATGGGGAGCAATGGGTTGAAATAAAACCCTGGCAAGACCGAGTGGGTCTGGGTTTGGGGTTCATTGGCCAAAGGAGAATTGCCACCTCTGGTCTTGGATGGGATGGCATTACCCCAAACAGACCCTATGTGTAAACTGGGGTTTCTCCTGGACTCACAACTCCTGCTAGAAGAGCAGGTGGCGATCGTGGCCAGGAGGGCCTTTGTGCAACTACGTTTTGTGCACCAGTTACAACCCCTCCTGGACCAACAATCCCTACTCACAGTCACTCATGCCCTAGTCACTTCCCTTCTTGACTATTGCAACACGCTCTAAATGGGGCTACCCTTGAAGAGCATCCGGAAGCTCCAGTTGGTGCAAAACACAGCAGCCTGCATGGTTTTGTGCAGACCCCAGTGTGCACATGTGTCACCTCTCCTGCAGGAGCTGCATTGGCTGCCAATTTGCTTCTGGGTGCAATTCAAGGTACTGGTTGTCACCTTTAAGCCCTTCATGGCTGGAGACATGGTTACATCTGCCCGACGCACAAGAGTTGGGAGGCAGGGACTGTTGCATGTCCCATTATCTAAGGAGATACAGCTGATGAGACCCAGAAGAAGGGCCTTCTCCATAGCTGCTCCCTCTCTCTGGAACATCACCCCCCCAGAGATTAGAATGGCCCCCATTCTAGCACTCTTCCGGAAGGCGCTGAAGACTTGGTTCTGCCAGCGGGCCTGGGGAACCCAGAGCTGTCACCGGGAGGGTGGTGGTGGTTATTTTATTATTTTAATGTATTATATAATTCTCCTTTTATTACTTTTATTGTTTTAATATGGGTTTGATATTTTGTAAGCTGCCTTGATTCGCCATGCATATAGGCGACAGATAAATTGTCTAAAATAAATAAAATAAATATTTTGTTAATTATTTATTTTGAAATTATGTATTCCTTACAGAGAAACAAAGAATGAAATGGTCTGGTTTTTATGACGGTGATCAAACAGCAGTTGAACCTCTAAATCAAGTAAGAAAGGGAAAAGTTATCAGATTTGCATTCTCCCTTCAGGAAAAGTGGGTGTTTGGACTGGATTGTTTTTATGTCCTCCCACAACATGGACAGCAGAATAGCAGGCTGCAGTTGCTGTCAGTCAACATAGCTTCCTCTGGTTATCTTGTTTTGCTAGGTTCTCCTCCAACTTTGCATTTACAAGAAGCACTTCTTTTAAAGTCCTTCAAGAATTAGGAATATACGTATCACAGTGGCAGGAACTGTTAGAGCCCTGTTCTTTTTGTAATTTATCAACCTCATAAAGTACAGATTAACAGAGTTGGAAGGGACTTGTAGGTCATCTAGTCCAATCCCCTACACCATTTCTGACAGTTGGCAGTCTAGTCTCTTCTTAAAAGCTCCCAATGATGAAGCTCCCACAACTTCTGAAGGAAACTTCTATTGCACTGGTTGATTGCTTTCACTGTCAGAAAATGTCTCCTCATTTCTAGGTTGAAACTCTCCTTGTTCAGTTTCTATCCATTATCCCTTGCCTGGCCTTCGGGTGCTTTGGAAAATAGCTTGACGCCCTCCTCTCTGTGGCAGCCCCTCAAATGTTGGAACACTGCTATCATGTCTTTCTCTTCACTAGTCTAGCCATGCCCAGTTCCTGCAACTGTCCATCGTATGTTTTAGCCTCCAGTCCCCTAATCAACTTGGTTGCTCTTCTGTGCACTCTTTCCAAAGTCTCAACATCTTTTTTACATCGTGGCAACTAATACTGGATGTAATATTCCTAAGTATGGCATTATAAAGTGGTACTAACACTTCATGTGATCTTGATTCTATTATCCCTCTCTTAATGCAATCTATGGTTCTGTTGGGTTTTTTTTTTTTGCAACTGTAGCACACTGCTGGTTCACGTTTAAGCGATTGTCCATTAGGACTCCAAGACCCCTGTTCCACTTACGACTTTTGAGCCAGGTATCACCTATTCTTATATATTTATTTATTTGGATTTGTATGCCGCCCCATCTCCGGGGGGACTCGGAGCGGCTCACACGAATCAAAATAGAAACATAAATACAAGGCATTAAAACATAAAAGCCACCCAAATAAATCCCGAAAATACAATAAAATCTAATTAATTAAAAAAAAAAACCAACCTCAATCCAGGCCGGCCTGTAAAAACAGCCAAGTTTTGAGATTGCGGTGGAAGGACAAAGGTCGGGAGCCAGCTGCAACACCAGGGGCAGCTGGTTCCACAGGGTGGGCACACCCACAGAGAAGGCCCTGCCCCGGGGGACCGCCAACCAACATTGTCTAGTCAACAGCACCCCAAGGAGGCCCTGCCGGTGGGAGTGCACTGGGCGATTGGAACTCAATGGCGGTAGGAGGCACTCCTGCAAATACCCTGGACCCTGGCCATGAAGGGCTTTATAGGCTAACACCAGCACCTTGAATCTTACCCGGAGGGCAACCGGCAACCAATGTAGATCATGCAGGAGGGGTGTCACATGGGAGTATCAGGTCGCTCCCATCACTACCCGCGCGGCCACATTTTGCACCAGTTGAAGCCTCCGTATAGTCAGCAAGGGCAGCCCTAGGTAGAGAGCATTGCAGTAGTCAAGGTGGGAAGCGACGAGTGCATGGGTGACCATGCATAGGGCATCCCGGTCCAAATGGGGCGCAACTGATGCACCAGGCTAACCTGGACAAATGCCCTCCTGGCAATGGCTCCCACCTGCTCCTCCATACTTAGCCGTGCATCCAAGAGGACGCCCAAGTTGCACACCCTACCCACGGGGGGCAACACCTCTCCCCCCATGGTCAGTGATGGAATTTCTTGGATAACCCAAGATGCCGGTAGGCACAGCCACTCAGTCTTGTCCGGGTTGAGCTAGAGCCTGTTCCTCCCCATCCAGATCCGTACTGCCTCCAGGCAATGGGACATCACGGGGAGGGCATCACTGAGATGGTCCGCGGTGGAGATGAAGAGCTGGGTGTCATCAGCATATTGATGATACCTCACCCCGAAACCACGGATGATCTCACCCAGCAGCTTCATGTAGATGTTGAACAGGAGGGGAGAAAGAACCGACTCCTGGGGCACCCCACAAGTGAGGGGCCTTGTGGTCGACCTCTGCCCACCTGCCAACACCGACTGCGTGCCTCGCGAGAGATAGTAGAACCACCATAGCACGGTGTCTCCCACTCCCAACCCCCGAAGGTGCCGCAGTAGGATACCATGGTCGATGGTATCAAAAGCCACTTAGAGGTCTAATAGGACCAGGATAGAGGAGCATCCTCTACCCCAACACTCCAGAGATCATCCATCAGTGCGACCAATGCTGTCTCTGTGCTGTAACCGGGCCTGAAGCCCGATTGATACGGATCTAGGTAATCAGCTTCCTCCAGGAAAGCTGGAAGCTGCTGGGCCACCACACTCTCAACAACCTTCGCAACAAAGCGAAGGTTGGAGACAGGACAAAAGTTGTTCAAATTGGCTGGGTCCAGGGCAGGCTTCTTGAGGAGGGGCCTCACCACTGCCTCTTTCAAGGCGGCAGAAAAGGACCCCTCCTGCAATGATGCATTGGTAACTGCCTGGAGCCAGCCACGTGTACCCTCCCGGGTGGCATAAGGCCACGGGGTCAAACTCATCCCAGATAATCTCGACAAGACTCATCGTCGCCTCCACATCCGACTCTAGCCAGTTGGTGTCCAAACTGGCCCGGATCCGAGCGATCTTATCCAGCAGATGCTGACCAAACTCCTCAGCTGGCCCCTGCAGAGGGTCCTCCCTCACCCCCGATCCAGGAGGGAGCATGCGACCCTAAACAGGGCGGTCGGGCGATTATCTGCGGATGCGAGAGTGGAGAAGAAAGCCTTCTTCGCCGCTTTCATCGCAGACGGGTAAGTCCTAGAAAAGGCCCTCACCTGGGATCGGTCCGATTCGGACCAGGTGGACCTGCAACAGCTCTCTAGGCCCTTCCTCTGACGCTTCATCTTCCGGAGCTCTGCGGAAAACTAGGGAGCTAACCGGGATCTGCATCGGGTTAGGGGCCACAAGGGCACAACCCGGTCGAGTGCCCCGGAGGCAGCCCGTTGCCAGGCGTCCACCAGGGCCTCAGCCAAGTTGTGGACCAGGGAGGTAGTAAATGGCCCTAGCGCCGTCTGGAACCGCTCAGGGTCCATCAGGCACCTGGGGCGGAACCATCTCGTGGGTTCCACCTCCCAGCGGCAGGGGGTGGCATAATGGAAGACTAGCCAAAGGAGATAATGATCTGTCCGTGGCAGGGGGCGAATAGTTGGAGAGCCCCCACAGATCATTATACCACTGTCCCGAGATAAAAACCAGGTCCAGTGTGTTCCCCCTCTCATGAGTCAGGCCTTGAATTATCTGGGTCAGGTCCATGGCCGCCATGGAGGCCATGAACTCCTGTCCTAAGCCCAATCCTTCCCCCAGGGAGGGCAGGTTAAAGTCTCCCAATACCAAAAGCTTGGGAAACTCCACCGCCATTCCTGAGAGGAAATCGAGCAGTTCGGGCAGGGCTGTTGCCACGCAGCTGGGAGATAGGTATGCCAGCAACAGACCCAACTGACCACACAGGCCCAACTTCATGAGGAAAAACTCACACCCGCCTATCTCTGGGACAGTGATCTCCCTCGGACATAAGGTCTCCCTGATGACAACAGCCACTCCCCCACCCCTACCCTGGGCTCTTGGCTGGTGCAGCACCCAGAAACCTGGTGGGCATAACTCAACCAGAGGGACCCCTCCCTCTGGCCCCAGCCAGGTTTCAGTGATGCAAGCCAGGTCCGCGCCCTCCACCTTGATCAGATCGTTGAGGGGAGCTTTATTTACCACGGACCTGGCATTCAAATAGACCAGCCCAAGCCCAGGGGCCTGACCTCCGGGATCCCCAGGGGAGCAGGTGGAGACATGGGGGTTGGAGCGCTGCACCACTTGCAAATAGCGAAGGCGCACCCCCATTGAATGATACAGCTCCCTGCCTCTTCTCCCCCCACCATATCCAATCACCGTGGGGATCTTATCCCCCACCCTGGCCCCCAAGGCCCCAAAGCCGCTGACCCCTATCCCAACCCCGCCACGATCTATTCCGGACCTGGATGGAGTTGGGGAATGACTCAGCAGAGTCCCCCCAAGTCTCAGACCGAGTCTACAGCCCATCCCACTTCCTAACTCCTTTAAAAATTTGGTAGTAATAAAATTTAAGAGAGAGCCTTTAAAACCCTTACAATTACAAAAATTAAAACCTCCCTTTGCACGATGCCACCTCTCGGGATCCCAAGATCCGTCATGAAGGCAGGCTTTCGGTAACCCGACAGGCCAGACTAAGGACAGGGAAATCCTCCTTAGGGCCTGTAGTTCCACAGCTGTATAGGAAAGAATCATGCTTCATACAGAGAAAGAAATGGGAGTAAAGGCTGGATGTTATGTCCAATGTCTGGTAATGTCTAACCCCAATGGGAATCAACCCGTGGGCCCTCTCACAGTCCCTTTGGGCACTGTTAGCAGACAGAAACAGCCCTGGACTCTCACTCCAGTCGACATCCATTGACTGACAGTTAGATGGACCAAGGGGGGAGGATCTCCTCTTATCCCTGCCACTCTCTCACCGCAGCGGGGAGGCCTAAGATGAAAAGGGCCCCAAGGTAGAAACCAGTCACCCCCAGTCTGGACAATGGGGAGGGGAAGATGGAAAAATAAAAGGAGAAACTCATCCACTGGGTGTAGGCCATGATCCAAAGTTCAGAATGGTCCCAGCGTATAGCAACAGTCAGGCGGGGGAGCTTCGTCAAAGAGAGCATCACTGCCAACCCAGGAAACCCAGGAAACACGCTGGAAAATAGGGACAGAGACCAGGCAGGGAACAATCGGGCAAGCCCCGCCCCCCGCCATGGTCCACCGACCATCGCCACCAGGATCCAACAAGCAGCCACGGGCCTAAAAGATCTCAGTTTCCAAGGGCCCTTCCTGTCGCCTGCCACACTCTCCGGCCAGGGCTCCCTCAGCGCTTGCCGCCGCAGTGCGCCAAGGCCACTCGCAGCCGTTCTCCATTTCTTCACTTCACACTGGAGCCAGCGATGTCTCCGCTGTCCCAGCTGCAGCTCGCTGCCTGTGCATTTGGTTTTTCTTTCCTAAATGTAGCACATTACATTTCTCATCATTGAATTTCATTTTGTTAGAAGGTGCCAATCTGTCGATCCTTCTATATCTCGAGCCTATCTTGTGGAGTGTTGGTATTCCTGTCCATTTGGTCTTGTTTGCTAATTTGATGAGCTCCCCTTCTATCCCCTTGTCTAAATCATTGATGAAGTTGAACAGATCTTGCAAATCCCCCTGTTCTGTTCTTTTTTCCGTGTTCAGGAGAGTCTGGTGTCCTTTGAGGAGGTGGCTGTGTATTTCTCTGAGGAGGAATGGTCTTGGCTGGATCCTGACCAAAAAGTGCTGCATTCGGAAGTCATGCTTGAAAACCATAGGACCGTGGTTTCTCTTGGTAAGAATTTTCTGGTCCCAAATCAGAGAGTTGAAGGAGATTATAGCTACTTTTTATTAAAATATCACTAATCAGAGATAGCCTCCTAGAAGGGAAAAGGAAAGTATCAGGCCTTCTGGTACCCCAAAGAAGGAAAGAGTCAATGCTTAGATGCTTTTGGGCCATTTCTTATCTGTATTTTTCCATTTCTACTTGAACATATCTATGGAGGCTGAAAAGAATGAGGTGTGTTTTTGTTTATTCTCTGGTGGTTGTGTGAGAAGAATGTGTTGTCATTTGTCCTCTGAAACCTCCCCAAATTGTGGGAGAAGAGAACTTTCACACTCAGGCCATGGAAGAGCCTTCTCCCAATCCAATTCAAGGACAAAGGCCTCATGCAGTGTAACTCAGAGCATCCTAGGATACAGGCGATCCCCGAGTTACGACAGTTCACTAACTAACTGTATCAAGTTACGACCTGGCTCTCTCCCAACTACTAAGACTCAGTCCTGAAATTACAAATGCTGCAGCACCACAGCTGTCATTCACACTTACAAATGACAGCAGAGGCACTGCAACAACAATCGCCCTACTTATAACCCCACCCTAGCCTGCCGGGATTTACTTTGAGATGATATAGAGAGTCATCAGTTTTTTTGCCTGCTTTGGTGCATTTGCAGAAAGGCCTAATGTAGTGAGAGATAGGCGGGATCAGTTGTGGAAATCTCGCACAAAAGATCTCACGTGATCTAGCACTACAGTACTTTAGGCCTCCGTTCTCTGCTAACCAAGGCCTGCACAGGACCCAGGGCAAAATACTTTGCAAAGAAAGGGAAGGCCCCTTCATATTCAGACCCTTTTGACCTGGATCTCATGCAGTCCTCAGTTCTTAAAAGGACATTGGCCTGGTGTCAGGGCTCCGGTAGTTACCCCCATTTAAATCTTGAATCCCTAGCCGGATTTTAAAAGCTTAAAGAAGATTTATTAGGAGTAGACATGCCGGTGCTGTCTGGGTGTAGCCGACTCTGAGACACATCATTCATTGTCACCCTTGATCCTGGTTTTCCCCCACCCCCTGGGTGTATCATAATTCATATTCTCCAGTGGGACACATCCATGGCCAAAAATCATCAATCATACTCTCCAGTTAAGGATTTTTCAGGGCAGAAACTTTGGTTGCCTGGAAACTATGTATGAAAACATTTCTGGAATGCAGTTTCGGTTTTACAAGCTGCTACACTACTCCCCCCTCCTTTTCTGTTGGCAACTCTAAAAGACCAGAGAAATATTTTATGAGTTGACACCTGAAGTAATGCAGTGCCAGATCATGTGAGACTAGTAGCCTGAGATCTTGCACTACTGGTCTCACGTGATCTCGCACTAAAATAGTTTAGGCCTCCATTCTGTGCGAACAGAAGCTGTACCAGATCTGGCCAAAAAGCCCTTGCAAAAAAACTTTGGGCAGCAAAATAACCATTCTTGAAACATTCCAACCTTTACAGTCTCCGCGGGAAGAGCGTTTAGAAGCCAATGGGAGACTTCAAGCAAGGGACTTCGCTCCAAAGTCTCATCACTGGGATCAAGGAATGGGCCAAGCCGGGGTCCTGCCTGCTCGACAGACGTCGTGCAGCAGCTGCTCCAAGGTGCAACGGGAAAAAATGAGCTTGTTTCAAAATTGTTTCAGTTCTCATAGGTCTCTGCTGAAATTAACCCACCCCAGTAAACCTTTTAAGTTTTCTCCTAATTCCTTCTTGGATGTTTCCCCAGATTATTCCTTAACTCAAAACAGATGTTGAGTGAGATGTGTATGTATATAGATAATTGTAAAGAAAGAGATGTTTTCTAGATATTTTCAAAGCTTGGATGACTTATGAATATAGAAATCACCATGTCTATATCATACCACTGATGTTCAACATTCAACATAATGGAATTTTGGAAAAATTCCAAAGGAAATTCACTTGACTTTGTACAGTGTGACCTTTTTCTCTAACCTTGTTATCATTATAATTTCTCCTTTGCTTTGAAGGTAACAATAGGCAGGAGAATCAGGATTCCTGTGAACTGCCCCAAGTGATCAGTGATAAAGATAGAATGGAGAAGTTTGGAATTCGAACGGAATTCGAAAGCCATGAGAGAAACCAGTCAAATAATTGGAATCAGGAAACCTCATCTTCCACTGATGCTCTGATGCAAGACTTTCTTGCCCAGCAAGAGAAAATAAGAAAAAAAAATATTGGAAAAAGTGTGAAGCCAATCAAAGCTAAGCTACATGTAAACAAACACTATTTAAGCCAAAACAAAGGAGAAGATGCTACAAGAAGACAAAATGCACAAAATTACAATGAGACATTCATTCCTTTTCTTGGAAATCAGTTCCTTACATCTCAAAAAGCGATTGACACAAAACAGAAGCCTTATAAATGTTTGGAAAGTGGAACATGTTTTAGAACAAGCAGGCAACTTACTTCCCATGAAAGGATTCATGCTGGGGAGAAGCCATATAGCTTGGAGTGTGGGAAGACCTTTGCTCAAAATGGTAGTCTTATTTCCCATAAGATGATCCACACAGGGGAGAAGCCATATAAATGCATGGAGTGTGGAAAGACTTTTGCTCAAAGAGGTAATCTTATTTGCCATAAGATGATCCACACAGGGGAACAGCCGTATAAATGCATGGAGTGTGGAAAGACCTTTGCTCAGAGAGGTCATCTTATTCGCCATAAGGTGATCCACACAGGGGAGAAGCCATATAAATGCATGGAGTGTGGAAAGACTTTTGCTCAAAGAGGTCATCTTATTTCCCATAAGATGATCCACACAGGGGAGAAGCCATATAAATGCATGGAGTGTGGAAAGACTTTTGCTCAAAGAGGTAGTCTTATTTCCCATAAGGTGATCCACACAGGGGAGAGGCCGTATAAATGCATGGAGTGTGGAAAGACCTTTGCTCGGAGCAGTGCACTTAGTTGCCACAATAAGATCCACACGGGGGAGAAGCCGTATAAATGCATGGAGTGTGGAAAGACCTTTGCTCAAAGTAGCCATCTTATTTGCCATAAGATGATCCACACAGGGGAGAAGCCGTATAAATGCATGGAGTGTGGAAAGACCTTTGCTCGGAGCAGTGCACTTAGTTGGCACAACAAGATCCACACAGGGGAGAAGCCGTATAAATGCATGGAGTGTGGAAAGACCTTTACTCAAAGAGCCCATCTTAATTACCATAAGATGATCCACACAGGGGAGAAGCCGTATAAATGCATGGAGTGTGGAAAGACCTTTACTCGAAGATATCATCTTAACTGCCATAAGATGAGCCACAGAGGGGAGAAACCATATAAATGCATGAATTGTGGAAAGACATTTGCACGGAAGTATAATCTTACTTGCCATAACAAAATACACACAGGAGAGAAGCCATATAAATGCATGGAGTGTGGGAAGACCTTTGCTCAGAGTGGTTCACTTACTTCTCATAAAAGAATCCACACTCGGGAGAAACTATGCAGCAATAGCAATTCCACTTAGACGTATATTGCAGTCAATGCTTTACAGCACTGTCTGAGCAATTTACAAAGTCAGCATATGGTCCCCAGCAATCTGGGTCCTCATTTTACCCCCCTCAGAAGGACAGCACTTAGCGTTTCAAAGGTTTTCATAACTACAGATGTTAGAGCAACTGATCTGTAGTCATTCAGTTCCTTGGTGGAAGGTTTCTTCGGCACTGGGATGATAGTAGAGTGTTTGAAGCAAGGAGGAACTTAGCACATCTCTAGTGATTTATTGAAGATTCGACTGAAGATGGCGCCCAATTGGTCAGCACAAACTTTTAAGCAAGAGGGAGTTATCTCGTCTGGGCCTGTTGCTTTTTCTGCCTTTTGTCTGTGAAATAGATCTTGCAATTTTTTCTTGTGATCAACAGGTTGTGAACCTAATGAGTTGGGATCAGTTGTGGGAGGTTTGGCTGTTGTTGGTGAATCCTCCAACCTATCTTGTGAATTTTTTGCTAAGTAGGAGGTTTTAAAACAAAGATGAGTATCAGTGGAAATTAAGGTTATCATTTGGCCTGAAAGTGATTGGTGGATGCCAATATTTAAGTGATGCAGATTCCCTAGTTCCCATGTAACTCCCTCTGATGAGTATATCCAGTAGACTAGAGCAGAGTTGCAGGCAGAAATGCAATTAGTCCAGAGTTCCAGTTTGGGACTCTTCGGAGACAGACATGCCGGAGTAATCTCTCATGAGTAGCCGGCTGGCTTCAGGGCTAAGCCACCCCATAGAGGTGTTGAAGAGGGGGGAGACCACTAGCAGGGTCGAGGAGAATCATATCTCTCCTCCCCAGCTGGCTTTTACTCCCTTTCCCGAAGGCGGCTGCAGCAGTGGTCAGAAATTGCCACCTCAATGAAGAACCCGACTGGACAAGATCATGCAGAAAGAAGTTGGAAAGAGAAAGTTTGATTAACTGGGCTGAACAGGGAAAACACCCATTTAAGCTACCTGGAATTTGAGCAACAAAGAAATAATACTATCCTTAAAAAAGTCTTTCTAAAGCGGTGAAAGGAAAGTGAAAAGAAAAAGAATTGTTTTTCTTCCTCTTTAAAATTGACCATTCTAATAGACCTTAAATGCTTAGAAGAAGAGATTTGAATAAGAATTGATATTAATCCTCTTTGACATTAATAGGCTATTCTTAGCTGAAAATAAAGTGTCAAAGGGATAAAGATTTCTGAATAATCAAAAAGCCTTCTAAAAAGAGAGAAAGAAAGCAGAGGAGGAAAACAAAAAGAGGGTGGAATCTGGAAAAATGGAGGATACCACCTGGAGCTGAAAAGTATTGAGAGTGAATTTTAACAAGACTTGAGAAGGATACATTCTAGCTGCAATCCTGTTACAGGATAACAAAGCCCCTCGAAAGAGAAAGTGAGAAAAGAAGCAAGAAACAACTATAGACTATTGTATGATTCCTGGAATTTTGACAGTGGATCCTAGTGAAATGGACTAAAACTACTTGGGGGGTTGTTTAAAAAATAAAAAACTTTTCAAAATGCCATCACTCCTCGAAGAACTAAAAATGATACTTAAAGAATATAAAGAAGCACAAATGAGAGACTTTTTGCCCCACATTCCAATTTATTGAAATGGAGATTTTGAAATATCAAAAACAACAAGAGACACTTGCTGAACAAGAAGGGTGGGACGAAGGGGGACTTCCGGTGGCAAGGCAGCTGTCGAGGACGGTCTTTTTAGACCGCCAGCCTGTTGAGCTGTAAAACCGTGAAAACAGCGTCAATCAGCTGTTTAGCTGACAGAGACACAGAGAGAGGGGGGAGAGGGAGAGGGGGGAGCAGGCAAAGAGGGGGAAGTGAGTGATTGGACGGAGGTAGAGCTCCCCTCAAGCCCCAGATTTTTAAGCTGGGGTCCGAAGGGTGTGAGCTCCCTTGGAGTCTGATTAATTCCGGATCCGGGACTCTTCTGTGTTATTGCAGAACCAGGCACTGCAACCATCCCTGAGAGCAAGGATTAACATCTGAAGGCTTTTAAAAGCAGGCGGAGTGGAAGCAGGAGCAGCTGAAATTGCAAGTATTGGACTTTAACTCGGGAACAAAAGCTAAAGTTTTGAAAAGACTATTGTAATGCAGAGTGAAAATGGCGCCTGAATGAGTCTCAAGGGGAGGAGGAGAAAGTAAAAAGTGAAAGTGGATCGTTAAAGACATTGTTTAAATTTATATAGTATCAGGATTTAAGGAGATTAACTGGATTTAAATACATTATAAAGGACTGGCTCTACTGAATAAACAATGGCTGCTAAATCACTAAAAACTCCTACCTCTACTTCTAGATCTTTACCAGCACAGCAGTATATATTACAAAGTTCGCTGCCGATTGCCCCACAAACTTTAACATTAGTGGAGTTACAAGAGGCACTGATGGGGGCTCTGAAATCACAAACTAAAGAAATACAAGTTAAATTGGAGTCTAATATGGAACAAATGAATAAAAAGGGGGAGGCAATGGGTGAGCAAATATCTAGAGGATTGAAAGAGGAGATGGAAGAAATTAGACTATACCAAAAATAAGAAATAAGAGAGGATATCCTATTTGCATTCCAGGGGGTGGCCAAACATATAGTAAGATTGGATGAAATTGTGGAAGAGATCAATCAGAATAATTTGAAGCTGGAAGAAGAAATGAATGAGGTTCAAAATAAAATGGGAAAAATTGAAGTTTTGCTGACTCAATACAGAGATATGGAGTTTGCCTTGAGAGTAAGGGGCTTGAGAGAGAATCAGCAGGAAAATCTGAAAGATTTTTGCAAAGGCTTTTGCAACAATATTGGACTGGCAGGTTGATGATCTTATAGAGGAAATAGACAAAACATTTCGTGTGAATTCTTGGCTGGCAAGGCAAAAAAATCTGCCAAGAGATGTGGTGATTTACTTTACAAAGAGGGGGATCCGAAATGATATCATACAAACTTTCTATAATAATAGATTTAAGGTGGAAAATCAGGAGGTGTTAATACTGAAAGAAATTCCACCCAAGATCTTGAGAGGCAGAAGGGAGTTTGCTTTTTTGGCAGAGGAGTTAAAAAAACGCCAGCTCCCATTTAGGTGGGAAATACTGGTTGGTTTGGTGGTGAACTATTTTTTTTTTTTTAATTACATTTATATGCCGCCCTTCTCCGAAGACTCAGGGTGGCTCACAATTTTTGGAGCACAATCCAATGTGCTCAGCAATAGCCTTCATTCCATTGTATATGCCTGCTTATTACTAAGCGGCATTTTTACAAGGTCAGCTAATTGCCCCCAACAATCTTGGGTCCTCAATTTACCTACCCCGAGAGGATGGAAGGCTGAGTCAACCTTGAGCCTGGTGGGATTCGAGCCTACAGTAGTTGTAGACAGCTGGATCTTAAGAGCAGGCATTTACAGCCTGAGCCACCAAAGCTCTTGTACCCAAAGCTATTTGGGTACAAGACACCATTTGACGACAGTTTTGAAGGCGAGAGATTTTTATATCAATGTGCTGAAAGCAGGAATTTCACCATCCCCGGAAAATTTTTATAAATTTTTATAAATTTCTGCATAATAAAATTATTCAATGGGACTATAAATCTTACATTCTAATGGGAGATTGGAATGGAGTTTTGGAACCACAAAAGGATAAGAAAGGCCCTAATCAAGGCACCCAAAGCCGTGCTAGATTACCCAAATCCTTTTTTGAGATGAAAGATGATCTGGAGCTGAGAGATATTTGGAGAGAACGAAATGCTGAAGAAAAGGATTTTACTTTTTTTTCCGATAGACATAAATCCTTTTCTAGGATTGATTTTATACTAATTACCAATGATTTTATTTCCAGGGTGAAGAAGATCAAGATCTTTCCAAGAACCATATCGGATCATACTCCGGTGTGGATGGAGTTGGTTCAGGAGAAAGGGGGGAGGAGATCTTGGAGATTAAATGAAAACTTGTTCCGATATGAAGAAAATGTAAAAGAATGTAAAAAACAAATGAAGGAATTCTTTCTTATGAACATGCAAAAAGGTTCTCCAATGGAAATAGTGTGGGATGCGAGTAAAGCTTATATGAGAGGAGTTTTAATATATTTAAATAATAAATATAGATGCAGAAAAGAACAAAAAAGAAAGGAGTTAGAGGAGGAGATAGGGAAAAAAGAAAAGGAACTTATACCAAACCCAAATGATAGAAAGGTGAAGGAAGCAATAAAGCTACTTAAAGGGCAGTTTAATATGTTGATGGCGGACCGTGAGATGCCTCCATCATGGAGGACAGCCTTCATAACACTGATTCCAAAGGAAGATCAAGACCTTAGTCAACCGAGGAACTATAGGCCAATATCTCTGTTGAATACAGATTATAAGATATTTGCAAAGATATTAGCGAACAGATTAATGCAGGTTATGCAACAGATAATTCACAATGATCAGTCAGGATTTATAATGGGAAGGCAAATGAAAAACAATGCAAGACAGATAGTTAACTTATTGGAATATTTGGAAAGAAATAACCAAGTCCCTGCAGCTGATTTTTGGATGCAGAGAAAGCATTTGATCAACTGAACTGGCAGTTTTTGTTTAAAGTGATGGAAAAGATGGAATTTGGGGATTTTTTCTACAATCTATTAGAGCAATATATCAGAAGCAAACAGCCCAGATTATTGTTAATGGTAGTCTAACAGAAGCATGTAAAATAGAAAAGGAACACGACAGGGATGCCACCTGTCACCATTATTGTTTATTCTAACATTGGAAATATTGTTGATTAAAGTACGGAATCGAAGAGAATAAAGGGATTAAAATAAGATATCATGATTACAGACTAAGAGCGTTGAGATGACTTGGTTATTACATTAAGTCAACCAAATCAGTCAGTGATAGAACTAATGGAGATAATCACACAGTATGGACAAGTGTCAGGATTTAAGATAAATAAGCATAAAATGAAAATTATAACAAAAAATATGACTATAAAGCAAAAGGAGATCTTAGAAAAAGTAACGGGATTTGAAATAGCTAAGAAGGTTAAATATTTAGGAATATATATTACAGCTTCAAATACGAAATTATATAAAAATAATTACGAATCACTATGGCAAAAAATTCAAAAAGAAATGGAAAGTTGGAAAAAGCTACAGTTATCTTTGCTGGGAAGAATTGCAGCAGTTAAAATGAATGTTTTGCCAAAGTTTCTTTTTTGTTCCAAATGATACCAATACTCAAGAAAGACACAAATTTGAATGAGTGGCAGAAAGGTATTAATAAATTTATTTGGGCAGGAAAAGACCAAGGGTTGCTTAAGATAATGCAAATGTATGGGAAAGAGGAGGCCTTAAAATGCCCAATCTGAGATTATACTACGACGCAGCTGTGTTATCAACGATCAGTGATTGGTTTAACATGACAGAAGAAAGAATATTGAATATAGAGGATATGATTTATTATATGGATGGCATGCGTATTTATTGTATGATAAAAAGGTGGACAATGCTTTTAAGACTCATATACTAAGGAATGCACTGTTGCGTGTCTGGAAAAAATATCAATATAAATTAAATTATAAAATACCAATATGGGCAATACCCAGACATGTGATAGAAAATATAAATGTGGAACAGAAGCAAGATGTAATTACCTATAAAGAACTTTTAGTAATGGAAGGGGGTATACTGCAACTAAAATCTATTAATTTATTAAAAGAGGAACAGATAGTTCAGACATGGTTCCAGTATGGACAGTTACAAGCGAGGTGGAAAGAAGATCAGAAAATTGGTATTATGAGAACCGATGAAAATTTAGTAAAGCAAATTAAGGATCAAGGTCAAGCACATATTAAAAGGTTATACAATGCATTGTTTGAAATTGACTCGGAAACGGAATTCATTAAAGACTGTATGATAAGATGGGCACAGAATATTCAGGAGCCAATAACAATGGATATGTGGGAAAAAATTTGGGTGAGAAATGTGAAATTTACTCAAGCATAAAATTTAAGAGAGAATTTTTATAAAATGGTTTATAGATGGCATTTAGGTCCTAAAAAGTTAGCATGTATGTACCCGAATCAAAAACCTAAATGCTGGAGATGCGGTAGTGATGATGCAACATATTTTCATATGTGGTGGACATGCAAAAAAATTAAGGCTTTTTGGATAAAAATATGGTGGACTACCCAGAAGATTTTAAAGAAAAAGATAAGTTTTAAGCCGCAGCTGTTTTTGTTGGGTATTATTACAGATTGTACTGTTTTTGAAACTAAATTAATGTTACACTTAATAACAGCAGCAAGATTGTTAGTGGCGCAACACTGGAAGAAAGAAGACGTACCTACTATAGAAGATTGGATATTAAAAGTATGGAATTTAGCAGAAATGGCAAAGATATCAGCTTACCTGAAAGAACATTCACAAGAAAGATATATTCGGGACTGGAGAAAATGGATTGATTATATTCAAAATAGATATGGGACTAAAAAGTTTCAAATAGCCTATGAATGAAGATTAGAAGCTAAGAAGATATGTTAAGAGATATGTTGTTATTATTATTTTAGTCTGTATTAAGGGAGTTAAAGTGCAGAAGGGGGTATAAGTGTTTATAGTTTGTTAGTGTATGTTTGAATAAGATTGTCAGATATAACACCCTGTATTTTACTCTGGGAAGTCCGGGAGGGAGGGAGGGGTGGGAGGGGGGCCTTATTGTTTTAAAAATGTCCTTTTTGTAAAACTTTTCAATAAAAAAAAAAAGAAGGGTGGGATGAAGAAGCCATCTTTAATGAGCAAGCAGTTTTAAGTGGTAAAAAGGAGGAAGGGGGGAAGGGAGTTAAAAAGTTAAGATTTGAAGCAACAACCCCAAAAAAGTGCAATTTGAAAAGTAATAATGTTAGAAACAGAAAGGGGGATTTCAGAAGGGAGATTTGGACAGAAAAGGAAACAAAAAAGAGGGAAAAGAAGAGGGGGATGGAAAAGAAAAGAAGCTATGAAGGATTGGAACAAGATAGAGACAGAAAAGCGTATAAGGATTAAAGGGATAAATTTATTCAAGAGAGATAATGGTTAGGTTAATTTAAAAAGAATTCTGCAAGGGTACATTGGATAATATTGCTATATTAGAAAATGTGTTAGATGTGTAATGGAATATTCTTTTTTAGTAATTAAATGATGTAAAGAGGATAAGAGAATAAGGTTTATAATTATTTAAAAATTTAAAAGTTTAAAAGAAACATGAGTTTAATGCTGTTTTTTAAATATAGTAATAAGTTAATATTATTATTTATTTAGACTTGTATGCCACCCTTCTCCCTAAGGACTCAGGGCAGCGAACATTTAAAACTGAACAAATTACAATAAAAAATTACAAGTCTAAATCCAATTAATTAAAATTGACTTAAAACAACTAAAATAACCCACCCCCGGGTCAGTCCAGACCGGCCTGCTGAAATAGCCAGGTCTTCAGGTCTCGGCGAAAGGAGCGGAGATCAAGGCCAAACGGAGATCCACAGGGAGCTGATTCCATAGGGCGGGCGCTCCCACAGAAAAGGCCCTAGCCCTGGGAACCGCCAGCCAACAGTGTCTAACTGATGGAATCCCAAGGAGCCCCCTCCTGTGGGAGCACATGGGGTGATTGGAGTGTGATGCTGGCAGGAGACGTTCCCGCAAGTACCCTGGACCCAAGCCATTTAGGGCTTTATAAGTTGTTACTAGCACCTTGAAGGCAACCCGGGAGGCGACCGGCAACCAGTGCAAGTCGCGCAGGAGGGGTGTAACATGGGAGTAGCGGGACATCCCCATCACAGCCCGCGCGGCCGCGTTCTGCACCAGCTGCAACCCCCGGGTGGTCCACAAGGGCAGCCCCATGTAGAGAGCGTTGCAGTAGTCGATTCTGGAAGTGACGGGTGCATGAGTGACCGTTCGAAGGGCATCTCGGCTCAGATAAGGGCAGAGCTGGCAAACCAGCCGAACCTGGGGCAAAAGCCCCCCTGGCCACAGCCCCCACCTGCTCCTCTAAACTGAGCTGTGGATCCAGGAGGACACCCAGATTCCTCACCCTATCCATGGGGGGGCAACACCTCTCCCCCCATGACCAAAGATGGCACATCCACTGAGAACCGAGATGCTGGTAAGAACAGCCACTCAGTCTTGGCCGGGTTGAACCGGAGCCTGTTACTCCCCATCCAGACCTGCACCGCCTCCAGGCACCGGGACATCATGGAGAGAGCATCACTGATTTGGTTTGGGGTGGAGATGTAAAGCTGGGTATCATCTGCATATTGGTGATACCTCACCCCAAAACCTCGGATGATCTCACCCAGCGGTTTCATGTAAATATTAAACAGGAGAGGTGAGAGAACTGACCCCTGCGGCACCCCACAAGTGAGGGGCCTCGGGGCCGATCTCTGCTCTCCTGTCAACACCGACTGCTAGCGGCCCGAAAGGTAGGAGGAGAACCACAGTAAAACGGTGCCCCCCACTCCCAACCCCTGAAGCCACCGCAGAAGGATACCATGGTCGATGGTATCGAAAGCCGCTAAGAGGTCTAAAAGGACAAGGACAGAGGAAAAACCCCTGTCCCAAGCCCGCCAGAGATCATCCATCAGTGCAACCAATGCTGTCTCTGTGCTGTGTCCAGGCCTGAAACCCGATTGATACAGGTCTAGATAATCAGTTTCCTCCAGGAACAACAGAAGTTGCTGAACCACCACGCTCTCAACAACCTTCACTAAAAAGCGAAGGTTGGAGACTGGACGATAGTTGTTTAAAACGGTTGGATCCAGAGCAGGCTTCTTGAGGAGGGGTCTGACCACCGCCTCCTTCAAGGCGGCGGGAAAAAACCCCTCACTCAAAGAGGCATTGACAACTGCCTGGAGCCAACCGCGTGTAACCTCCCTGGAGGCATAAACCAACCAGGAAGGACACGGGTCCAATAAACACGTGGTGGAAGACAACCTCCGCATGATCCTGCCCACTTCATCCAGGGAGACAGGGTCAAACTCAACCCAGATAGAATCAGCCAGACTTGTCGTCACTCCATCATCCGCACCCTGCCAGCCAGAGTCCAAGCCAACCCGAATCTGAGCGATCTTATCCACCAGATGTAAACTAAATTCCTCTGCTCTGCCCCGCAGAGGGTCCCCCCTCTCCTCCAAGTGAAGGGAGCGGGTGACCCTAAACAGGGCAGCAGGGCAATCATCTGTGGACGCGATCAGAGTGGAGAAGTAAGCACACCTCGCCGCTCTAATCGCTTCCAGGTAAGTCCTAATATAGGCTCTTAGCTGGACACGGTCAGACTCGGAACGGCTAGTCCTCCACCTGCCCTCCAGGCATCTTCTCCGCCGCTTCATCCCCCGGAGCTCCTCGGAAAACCAAGGGGCCAACTGGGGTCTACGGCGAGGAAGAGGCTGCAAGGGGACAACCCAGTCGAGCGCTGCCGAGGCCACTTGCTGCCAGGCGGCTGCCAGGGTCTCAGCCAGGCTGTGGTCGAGGGAGGTGGGCAAGAACCCCAGCGCCGTCTGAAATCTCTCAGAGTCCATCAGGCATCTGGGGTGGAACCATCGTAGTGGCTCCTCATCCCAGCAGCGAGGGGCAGCTGATTGGAAGACCAGCCGCAGGAGATAGTGATCTGTCCATGATAGGGGTAGGGTAATTGGTGACCCGCCCCTCAGATCACTACACCACCGTCCCGAGACAAAAACAAGGTCAAGTGTGTTCCCCCCCTCATGAGTGGGCCCCTGAATCACCTGGGTCAGGTCCATGGCTGCCATGGCTGCCATGAACTCCCAGGCCAATCCCGACACACACACCCCAGAAAAGGCAAGTTGAAGTCCCCCAGAACCATAAGCCTGGGGAACTCCACCGCCACCTCCGAGAGAGCATCAAGCAGCCTGGAAAGGGCCGTCGCCATGCAGCTGGGGGACAGGTACGTCAGCAACAGACCCAACCTACCGCCCAGGCCCAATCTCAGGAGGAGGGCCTCACACCCGCCTATCTGCAGGAAAGTGGCCTCCCTTGGAAACAGAGTCTCCCTGATCACTATGGCTACTCCTCCACCCCTTCCCTGAGCTCAAGACCGGTGCAGCACCTGGAAACCTAGGGGACATAGATCATACAGAGGGATGCCCCCCTCCGGTCCCAGCCAGGTCTCGGTAATACATGCCAGATCCTCCGCCGCCTCCTCAATAAGCTCTCGAAGGAGGGGTGACTTATTAGCAACGGATCTGGCGTTTACATACACCAGCTTAAGCTCAGGGACCACATCTCCCAAGACCCCAGGGGAGCGGGCAGAGACCTGAGGGTCGGAGCACATCACCACATGCAAACAGCGGGGACGTACTCCCAAAACATAATTTGGCCCTCTGTCTTGTCCCCTCCTGCCATAACCGATCGCCCTAGGGATTGTTAGTCCCACCCTGCCCACTGTGGACCCCGTGGTCCCCTCACCCAGCCCCTCCACAACGAGACCAGTTTCTGGCCCAGATAGACCAGAATTTAATAACGGGTTGATTTCCCTCCCCCCTTCCTATCCCATTAAAACACTGAATTAAAAAATTTAAAAGAGATCCCTTAGCACCGTATTTACAATTTAACCCCTTGGTCGTGCGATGCCACCTCTCAGGATTCCAGGATCCGTCCTTAAGGTGGGCTCTTGATAACCCGGAGGGCCACCCCAAAGACAAGGGAACAGTCTGGAGGGCCTGTAATTGCAGCAATGAGTACGCAAGCATATTACAAGGGTGGAAAAGGGTGGAAAAAAAGAACATTCGGCATAAAGATGATAAAATGGATGTAAAATGGATAAAGGGGAAGGTCCAGGCAAAATGTCCACAAAGTCCCACACCCCCCAGCTCTCTCACAGCTGTTGGGGGACCAGAGTTGAACTGGCCAACCCACTGCACTCCCACCACAGTGGGTCGGGGCCTTGAAACTAAACAAAAATCAACCCCACTGCCCTCTCATGGAAGTGGAGTAGAGTCCATTGTCATCACAACAATGGGGCCAGAACCAGACCCTAATGGGGGAAGGAAGGGGTCCAAAACAATTTCAGGACCACCATTAAATGTCGTTCGCTGACCTCGCACCCCCCAGGGTGCAACGGAATAGTCCGGGCAGATGGAACAAAACCGCGGTCATGAAAGGAGGTAGGGCAGAAGAGAGTCCGAGAATAACGTAAGTCCAAAGATGACATAGGGACAAGCAGGAGCCAAGAAGATGAATCCGGGGACGGCACAGTTGTTAATGCCAGAGCCCCGAGTCTAGAGTCCAGAGTCCCAAGCGCCAGCTTTCCACGGGGGGTCACTCCTCTGATGACACAGCAAATTCCGACACCCCCCAGGCCAGCGCCGGCTCATTCGCCCCAGATAACATCCATCACCACAGCTGTCTCTGCAGAGCCCTCTTCCCCCCAAAGCTCTCACCTCCAGGAGGGGGGGCAGCGACATCAAAGCTGACCCTGGGAGCTATACCCCCAACGACGTCGCATGCCCCGCTGCTGGAATCCAGGCTCCCGTCGAAGCTGTCAAGGCCGCTGGGGCCGCTGAGGCCTTCTAGGCTGACAAACCCCGTCCCAGGCCGGGCCACCAAAGAAAGTGCCACGACCATCAGGGAAGTCAGCCAGGCACTCAGCGAACTGCAGCCAAGCCCCCATGGCTCCCGCAGACTGTCGCCGCCGCAGCCGCCCTCTCCAATGCAGGCCATCACCACAACGACCGACTTTGGCACCGCCCGCATCGCCGCCGATGCTGGACCTCTGTCCCGACAGCCGCCATCTCCCTGCCACCTACAGTCGCCTCCAGGCCGCCAGAGTAGAAACTCCCTGGCCGCGCCATGCCACCAGCCAAATCGAGCTGAAATGGCTCAGCGCTGTGCTTCCAGCCCTATTAAAGGTGGAGCTGAATTTGAAATAGAAATATGTATTTTATCTTCTTTTTTTGTTTTTCATTAAAGAATTTAATGTGTATTTGTAAGGGAATGTACCAAGCAGAATTCGGTTGATAGCTATGTTAGAAAATAAATGTCATATTTGTGAAGGTGTACTTTAAGTGTTGAGTAATAATTGAATAGATAATAGTTAAAAGATATAAAGGTGTTATAACTCGAGCCTTAGCAACTACAGGTCAAAATATGTATAAGGGGAAAAAAAAGTATGAAATTGTAAACAGGACAGATGAAAGTGTTAAAATATTAAATGGAAAGATATGAAAAAATAGAAAAAGAAATGTAATTGAAATTAGAAAGGAATGGAATAATTAAAAATAAGATTATAGAAAGCAGAGAAAGTGAAAAGCTATGGAAAAATTGTGAAAATGGATATAAGATATGGAATAGAATACATAAGATGAATATGTAATTGAATTTATGTCTGTATGGAAAAGTGATAACCTGGGAGCACACTGTTCTCAAAAAAAGATGTTTTATGTTTTTTATGTATGTGTTTGTCTTTAAAAAAAGAACTATAAAAAAGATGCAATTAGTCCTAAATCCCTATTGTTTCAGCTTTTCTTCCTTTCCTTACTATTCTCACAGTCTGCCTTTCCATCCTGCTTCACATTATGTAATACAAGTAAAAACTGAGAAGGACAACCATAAGGAGAATGGGGTTATAGTGATGCTGAATTAGAAAATGCAACTCACAGGCTCTTTGTCCTAATTTTGTGGCGATCTTTCTTTGCCTTCCCTCATTTGCCCATCTCTGGACTCACACAATCTTATCAATATCCATTTTTATGTGAAGTCTCCAGAACTGGACACAGTATTCCAAATGGTACCTCACTAAAGCCCTATGTAGAGGGATAGGACCTCCTTTTTGCTAATGGTGATATATCTGGTGATGCCTCTCAGAATTTTGTTTGCCTTCACATGTACCTGGCCACAATTTTTACTTATTTTGCAGTTATCATTTTTTCAGTGCCATGGCAACTACTTTCACATAGTTGTCTAAAAAAAGAAAAGAGAAAGCAGTGGTAGGGAAATGTGGATGTATATTAAATTCCCATAGGTAGGCAGCCTACTGGCCAATCCAGGCAGTCCCTGATTTACAATAATTTATCAAGGAACCATTCAAAGTTACAGTGACAATGAGTGATGGTTCTGACTTCCTTCCTTTCTTCCTCCCTCCCAAATTAGGCATACTCCAGGATATCAGAATGAAAACCATTCCAGTGTGCTAACATTGCAAAGGATCGATCAAGAAGGAAGTTCTTTGGAAATAATGGAGACCAAAATAATATTAAATTAAGAAGAACTACTTCAAAAAATTACTTCTGTCCTTCCTAATGAAACACGCAGAAATGTGAATGGGAACTTTCTCTGGGATGTCAAGATACCAAAAATAATCAGTAAAGGAAAAAATGTGTAGTGCCACATTGAAATGAAGGGTTCTTGGTGCTCTCTGAGCTTGTGTTGTTGCAGACATTTCATTAGCCAAACTAGGGAACCTCATCAGTGCATCAACATTGCACCAACCAACCTCAGAGGGCACCAAGGAGCCTTCAATCCAACTTGCGTCCACTGTGTCAAATTATGATCTGAGTCAACCAGGATGAATGCAGAAGGA
>CM019149.1:8420075-8563945 GCA_009733165.1 Naja naja
ACAGGGAGTGGGAGTGTGGCTCTGCTGGCTGTGGAAGAAACTGGGGAAGGGCAAAGCCTGGCTGGGCAGAGCAGGGGAGAGGTAGAACAAGGAAGAGGGAATTCAGAGGAAAACCCAGGCCCACCCCCTCTTCATTCTAGGGCACGCAGGGAGGAATGGAGAAGAGAACAATGTGGGTTGCATGGCTTACGGGGGAGGAAAGGGCCCTGATTCCCTTCATTAGCTGTAGCTGGAACAGTGTATAAAAAAGGCAAGCTGTGTGCAGCAAGCTGTTGGGAGCAAACATGACTTATCTTGTAGCGTCGTGGCTTATCTGTGTTCCTGGCATCTTCCCAATATTGTGAGTTTTGCTGTGCTTTCAAGTTTGAAATTTCTGCTCCTGCCCTGCCAAACTAATTACTTCAGTTTGGTTTGTTTGGATTTTAAGTTACAGTTTGTGTGTACCTTGTTTTGGACTGAATTTTCTACAGTCAAAGACTGTTCCTGGGAGAGTTTTTCTCCAGCCCAAAGGTAACCTGGACATTGGGGGCAAAGTTGGAGATAATAAAGGGATTCTTATTGCTTATCTGACTGTGTTGCCTTTGTGCCACGCCCTGGATCATCACAAAAAGGATGGATGTTTTACTTGAAGATTCAAATGATGTCAAAGAAAATGGATAGACCTCAGACCGACCACGCATTGTGGGCCAGAGGTTTAGACTGTGAATGATTCAATAAGAATGCCTGTGGTCCATCTCACTTAAGTTAGTTAGCAAAGGAAGACTCCTTGCCTCAAGTGTAAAGTCTTACACTTAGGCAAGAAAAACCAAAAGTACACATATAGACTGGGTGAAACCAGGCTTAATATTTATTTATTTATTGAATTTATATTTATTTATTTGTTTGTTTGTTTAGACTTATATGTCGCCCTATCTCCCAAAGGACTCAGGGCGGCTCACATCATAAAAAACACACAATACAAAAGATTAAAATTATTTAAAAAATTATTAAACCCAATTCAAGCAAAACAAATTATCTAAAACCCAAAAGATTCATATTGCCACCTATTCGCCCATGTCAATTCGAGGTGGCTTACAGAATGTAAAGCCATATTTAAAATTAAAAAAGGAATAAAAACTAACAAAAAGAATCAAATAAATTAATAAAGTACGATAGAACAAAATCTGGAAAAATAAAAATAAAAAAATCACCCCCAACTGCCACCCCCCGTCCTGACGACAGCAGATCACACGAGCCATTTGATGGGCTCCATCCCGCTCTGGGTTCCCCAGGCCCACTGGCAGAACCAGGTCTTTAGCACTTTCCGGAAGAATGCGCTGAATCTCTGAGGGAATGATGTTCCAGAGAGAGGGAGCCACCACAGAGAAGGCCCTTCTTCTGGGTCCCACCAGGTGAATCTCCCTCAGGGATGGGACCCACAGCATTCCCTGCCTCCTAGCAGTAACTGTGAGGGGGATCTTGGAGTCTTAGTGGACAACCAGCTAAATATGAGCTAGCAGTGTGCAGCGGCAGCAGCCAAAAAAGCTAATGCAATCCTACATTGCATTATCAGAGGGATACAATCAAGATCAAGTGAGGTACTAATACCACTCTATAAAGCCTTAGTAAGACCACACCTAGAGTACTGCATCCAGTTTTGGTCACCCATGCTATAAAAAAAATGTTGAGGCTCTAGAAAAAGTGCAGAGAAGAGCAAACAGGAGGATTAGGGGACTGGAGACTAAAACATACAAGGAACGGTTGCAGGAACTGGGTCTGGCTAGTCTAGTAAAGAGACGGACCAGGGGAGACATGATAGCAGTGTTCCAATATTTGAGGGGCTGACACAGAGAGGAAGGAGTCAAGCCATTTTCTAAAGAACCCATAGGCCAGACAAGGAATAATGAATGGAAACTGAACAAGGAGAGATTTAACCTGGAAATAAAGAGAAACTTTCTGACAGAACAATCAACCAATGGAACAGAAGTTACCTTCAGAAGTTGTGGGAGCTTCATCACTGGAAGGTTTAAGAGGAGACTGCACTGCCATCTGTCAAAAATGATATAGGGTCTGCTTGCAGGGGCGGACTAGATCAGGGGTCCCCAACTTTAGCAACTTGAAAACTTATTGACTTCAACTCCCAGAATTCCTTAGCCAGCTTTGTTTGTGGATTTCAGCTTTGCTGGCTGAGGAATTCTAGGAGTTGAAGTCAATAAGTCTTAAAGTTGCCAAAGTTGGAGACCCCTGGACTAGATGACCTACAAGGTCCCTTCCAACTCTGTTAATCTGTATCTGTATCTCAGGTCATGGCCCTATTGGAGCCTGGTTTGGAAGAGGAGGAGGAGTTGGAACTGGAATCATCCAACAGGGATGGCATGCTTCCCTTGGCATGTTTGGAAAGGCCGGGGCTGAGGACGATGCTGTCCTGGGCCCCTCAGGCATTGGGGGAGGTGGTCATTGAGACAGCTCCCTACCTTCACAGACACAGGGCAGGATAGGCTGCTGACAGGCAGTGGTGCCCATAGGCAGCCGATCCCCTCTGATGAGGAACAGCTGCCTCCTCCACTGATGCAAGGACAGAGAGAGAAGAGCATAGGCAAGCTCAGAGAAGGAAAAAAACAGCAAGCCCTAAAATACTCAAAAAATAGGGCAGCATGATGTGCATACAGTTACAAAACGCACATCATGCTGCCCTGTTTTTCTGCATCTTTTCCATGTTCTCCACTTACCCGAGCTACAGGCATAGATGCTGGTTTTGCTTTATCAAAAGGATCTGATTCTGCAAACACAGGTGATGTTGTTTTTCTCCCTGTGAGAAAGGCAAAATTAGGGGAAAGCAGGCTTTCTGAAAAGATCCTTAATGACATCCAGAAAGGAAGAAGAGGAGGAGGAAGAGGAGGAGGAGGAGGAGGAGGAGGAGGAGGAGGAGGAGGAGGAGAGCAGGAACAGGAAGAAGTGAAAGGGGAGAAGAAGAGGAGGAGGAGGAGGAAGAAGAGGTGAACATGAAGAGTAGAAAGAAAGAAGGAAGGAGGAAGAGGAGGAAGAGGAAGAGGGAGGAATAGGAGGAGGGGGAGGGGGAGGGGGAGGAGAAGAAGAAGAAGGAAGAAGAAAGAAGGAAGAAGGAAGAAGAGAGGAGGAACAGGGAGAGGTGAAGGAGAATGAGAAGGAGGGGAAGGATTATTACTGGAATCTCTCAAAGGAATTTACAGTTCTTGGAAAGAATCTTATAACCTGTTAAGAGGTTCTGACTTGGATCTTCTGAGGAAATTTTGTTGAAGATGAGCTCCTGAGATGGATGTCCTCTTGCCTTGAGTCTTTCAGAGATCACTCCCACAAAGGATCCCTGGGCAAGAAATACCATACAAGAAGAGGAGCTAAGGATATTCATATTAGCAGATTCTTACCCTTTGCGCCCCAGATTTCCATCAGTGGGAACACAAAAACATGGTACCACCAGTTCGCTTCAAATATGGCCTCTGACAGTGACAAGGGCTTAATTTGCCTACAGATGTTGCCATCGTGTTCATAATTCCAGAGTAGCAAAACACTATCGTATTTTTCAGAGTGTACTTTTTCCACTACCAGAAGTGGGTGGAAATGTCTGTGTGAATGAGTCTGTGTGAATACAGAGAATGTTACTGAAGCCCCGCCTACCCGCCAGCCCCACCCTTTGGCCTCTGCCTCCCAGCAGTTTGCCTCCTTGCAGCAAACAGCAGTCTGTTTCAGCTTCAGCACAGCCTGATTAGCACAAACAGCTGATTGTCAGTTGGAATGGCCTCCAGGCGATCAGCTGTTTCAGGCTGCAGGCATTGCCATAGTGTATTGCCGCCTCCGCACGCCCCACTTTCAGCCTCCGCATCCTGTTTTTGGCCATCACACACCCCATTTTCAGCCTCCGGGTGCCCCATTTTCCACCCGTTCCGATCCCCGCCGCCCGGAACAGGCCAAAAATGGGGCACACGGAGGCCGAAAACGCAGGACACGGAGGCAGCAATAGCCTGCAGCCTGAAACAGCTGATCATTGGGAGGCCAATCCAACTGACAATCGGCTGCTTGTGCTAATCAGGCTGCACTGAAGCTGAAATAGGCTGTTTGCTGCAAGGAGGCAAATTGCTAGGAGGCAGAGTCAGATTTTTTTTCTTGTTTTCCTCCCCAAAAGCTAGGTGTGTCTTATACTTTGGAGTGTCTTATACTCTGAAAAATACGGTAAACATATAAGAATGGTGTTACCATCCATCTGGAACTATCAGGATAGCATCTTCTCACCTGCAATTTCTCCTCGTTTGTTTGGTTCAGGAGGAAGCCCTCTGCCAAGGCCACTGCCTGGGAACTGGTCTCTGGTTCACACTCCTGGACCCAGCTCTTCATCTCCAGGGGCAGGATGGCCACGAACTGCTCCAGGATCACCAGGTCCAGCATCTCAGCTTTGGTGATCCTTTCTGGTTTCAGCCACTGGGCGCAAAGCTGGTGCAGCTGGCTGCAAAGCTCTCGGGGTCCCTTGGCCTCTTCATATCGGAAGTCTCTGAAACACTGGCACTGTTCATGCAAACCGGCCACTTCTTCCTCTAGGTTCTTCGGTCTGATTTTTTCTCTGGTGGTCTCAGGGCGAGAAACTTGTCGTTGTCCTTCCTCTACTGGGTATTCTTCATGCATTTTTCTCTGTGTTTTCTAACAAAAAACAAAACGGGATCAGCTTTTTCCTGATCTCCAAAGTGATCTTCCTTGGTAGGACCTCAACTGCACAAAGAGGTTCTGGAAAAAATCTCACCCTTCCTTACTTACGATATACCATTGCAGTCGAAAACTCCTGAGCAAGAGAAGATGCTTCTAGATATTAACCAGCGGTATAACTTGCCGCCAGAAATAGTGTGTTTTCCAACACTGGAGATTTTTAAGAAGTGACTGGACAGCCATTTATCTGAAATGGTATAGGGCCAGGGTCTGCAACCTTAAACACTCAAAGAGCCACAAAGGTGCTAAGCAGAAGCCCCTTGTTCAATTCTGGAGCTGACCAGAAGTCTGTTTCCCCCACCACAGAGTCTCTTCCTAGCACGGCATCCTGTTTCCTCTGCCAACTGGAAGTACGTTTCCCCCACCAGAGCCTCCTCTAACGCAGTGTCTTTTTTCCTCTGCCAACCTGAAGCCCGGTCCCCCATCCCCCACCATAGAGTCTCCTCCTAGCACGGCATCCTTTTCCCCCTACCTATCCTAACTGAAAGCCCTATCAATTGTGGAGCTGACCAGCGACAGGCAGCCACAAAGGGATGGGATTCTACCAGTTCGGCCCGTTTCTATAGATCCAGCAGCTCCAAAGAGCAGCTGACACCAAACCAGTTCGCTGGGATGAGGTTTTGTTCTGCTGTTTGGCCCACCTACCCGCCCAGGCTCTAGGCTGTCCTTTAATGGCTGTGTTTTTCTCCTCATCTGCTTTGTGCAGGACAGCTGAATGCCGCTCATCAGCTGGAGAAGTAAATGCTTGCCAGAGCTGGTAGCGCACACATGCATGCAGCGTGCATTAATTAATTAATTTATTTATTTATTAATTCGACTTATATGCCGCCCCCTCTCCGAGGACTCGGGGTGGCTTACAGTTAAAATACAACAACAAATAAATTAATTTAAAAAAGTATTAAACAATTAAGCCGAATTAAAATTTAAAACCCACAGTTAAATAACCCCAGCCCAGGAGAATCAGCACAGCCCAGATTGTAAAAAGAGCCAAGTTTTCAAATCATGGCGGAAGGTGTGGAGATCGGGAGCCAAGCGGAGCTCAAGCGGAAGAAGATTCCACAAAGTGGGAGCCACCACAGAGTAGGCCCGGGTCGCCGCCAGGCAACATTGTGCCGCAGGCGGCACCCTAAGGAGATCCCGCCTGTGTGCCCTAACAGGGCGGTTAGCATTTGATATTGGGAGAAGCCGTTCCCGTAAATAACCTGGACCCATGCCCTGTTGGACTTTAAATGTTAATACCAAGACCTTGAATCTCACCCGGAGGGCAACCGGGAGCCAATGCAGGCGCGAGGAGGTGTAACATGGGAGTATCGGGGGGCTCCCATCACAACCCGCGCAGCCGCATTCTGCACCAGCTGAAGCCTCCGAGTGGTACGCAAGGGCAGTCCAAGGTAGAGAGCATTGCAGTAGTCGAGGCGGGAAATAACGAGGGCCTGAGTGACCATGCGCAGGGCATCCCGATTCAGGAATGGGCGTAACTGGCGAACCAGCCGGATCTGGGCAAAGGCCTCCGGCCTGGCCCCCACCTGCTCCTCCAATTTGAGCCGTGAGTCCAGGAGGACCCCCAGATTCTGTGCCCTGTCCACGGGGGGCAACACCTCTTCCCCCATGAGCAAAGATGGAACCTCAAAACTGGACCGAGATGTCGGTATGCACAGCCACTTTGTCTTGGCCGGATTGAGTCGAAGCATGTTCCTGTCCATCCAGATCCGTACCGCTTCCAGACAGCGGGACATCACGGAGAGAGCATCACTGATGTGGCCTGGAGTGGAAATGTATAGCTGAGTATCATCAGCATACTGATGATAACTCACCCCAAAGCCACGGATGATCTCACCAAGCGGCTTCATATAAATGTTGAACAGGAGGGGTGAGAGGACCGAGCCCTGCGGCACCCCACAAGTGAGGTACCTTGGAGTGGACCTCTGCCCCCTGCCAACACTGTCGAACGACCCGAGGTAGGAGGAGAACCACCGTAAAACAGTGCCTCCACTCCCAACCCCGAGACGTCGCAATAGGATACCATGGTCGATGGTATCGAAAGCCGCTGAGAGATCTAACAGGACCAGGACAGAGGACGAACCCCTGTCCCGTGCCTAGCGAGATCATCCATCAGCGCGACCAATGCTGTCTCCGTGCTGTACCCGGGCCGGAAGCCCGATTGGTATGGATCCAGGTAGTCCGCTTCCTCCAGGAAAAGTGGCAATTGCTGAGCCACCACACTCTCAACAACCTTCGCTAAAAAACGAAGGTTGGAGACCGGACGAAAGTTGTTCAACATGGCTGGGTCAAGGGCAGGCTTCTTCAGGAGGGGCCTCACCACCGCCTCTTTCAAAGTGGTAGGGAATGACCCCTCCCTTAACAAACCGTTGACCACTGCCTGGAGCCAGCCGCACGTGACCTCCCTGGAGGTATAAACCAACCAGGAAGGGCACGGGTCCAATAAACATGTGGTGGAACTCAGCCACCACATAATCCTGTCCACTTCATCCTCAGAAACAGGATCGAACTCAGTCCAGATCACGTTAGCCAAGCCACTCGCATCCCTATCCTCAGGCCACTGCCAATCCGAGGACAACCCTTCCCGGATCCGAGCGATTTTATCCTGCAGATACAAACTAAATTCCTCAGCTCTGCCCCGCAACGGGTCTGCCACGCCCCCCCAACTGAAGGAGGGAGTGGACAACCCCAAACAGGGCGGCTGGGCGATTATCTGCGGATGCTATGAGGGCGGAGAAGTAGGATCTCCTCGCCGCCCCCACTGCTACCAGGTAAGTCCGAATGGGCTCTTAGCTGGGCTCGGTCAGATCCAGAGTGAGTCGCCCTCCATCTGCTCTCTAGTCCTCTTCTACGACGCTTCATCTCCCGGAGCTCCTCGGTATACCAGGGAGCTGACCGGGATCCGCCAATAAGGGGCGCATGAGGACGACCCTGTCGAGAGCCCCCGCAGCCAACTGTTGCCAGGCATCCGCGAGGACCTCAGCAGGGCTGTGAGTAAGGGATGCAGGAAAAAACCCCAGTTCTGCCTGGAACCTATCAGGGTCCATCAGGCGTCCTAGTGTTGCTGCGGAGAAAGGCTGAACTTGAAAATTGACCCTCAAGCTTTGCATGCTTTGCTTTGTTTGATGCTTTATTGCTATTTACTGTTTCCTTTACTTATATAGCTAACTGTTTATTTAGTTATATAGTTTATTTATTTATTTATTTGAACTTATATGCCGCCCCATCTCCGAAGACTTATCTGTTATTCAGTTAGTATTACTGTTTACTGCTTATTTTAGTTATATAGTTATCTGCTATTCAGTTAGTAGTACTCTTTACTGTTTATCTTAGTTAATTGCTCTTTACTTAGTTAGTGGAATTTACAATTCCAGGCGGGGAGTATGCTGTCCAGCCAGTTTAGAGTTAATGGGATAGTTAGTTAGGAATTGAGAGCTATCCCCTTATGGGAATGCATCATGGTAAATGTAGTTAAGGTATCCTGGGAAATGTAGTCCATGTCATGTGGTCACATCTGTAACCCTGATTGGTCACTGAATTGACCCTTGGTGGGTTGAGGGAGGTTTCTCCTCTTCTTGCCTGAACACACAGCCTCGTGTAGCAGCTATACTCACTACCTCTGTAATTATGGGATAAAATATAGGTATGAGAGTTTAATATCTTTCTACACCACGATTCGGATATGCAAAGGATTGGACATTAAGAAGAACCTCGTCATAACTGTGAGTTGACAGGATGCCTGATGAACCAATAAAAAGAACTTTGTATAGATGCTTTGTGGAGTTGCTGTCTGCTTTATACCCATTCAGGGCGTAGAGCAGAACATGGTGTATGTGAATGCCAGGTCCGTAGTGAACAAAGCTCCCCTTGTCAAAGATTTGATTGAGGAGGAAAACGCGGACCTGGCTTGCATCACGGAGACCTGGTTGGGCCCGGAGGGGGGAGTCCCCCTAGTGGATCTGTACCCACCAGGTTTCCGTGTGTTACACTGGCCCCAGGCCCAGGGTAGGGGTGCGGGGGTGGCAGTTGTGATCAAGGAGGCACTTTGTCTGGGGGAGACCACTGTCCCGCAGATAGGCAGATGTGAGTCTCTCCTCGTGAGACTGGGCCCTGGGGATCATTTGGGTTTGTTGCTCATGTACCTATCTCCCAGCTCTGTGACTACAACCCTGCCTGCCCTCGATGTCCTCTCGGAGGTGGTGGTTGAGTTCCCCAGGCTTATAGTCCTGGAGGACTTTAACTTGCCTTCCCTAGGAGAGACATCAGGGTTGGTCCAGGAGTTCATAGCCTCCATGATGGCCATGGACCTGACCCAGATAATACAGGGTCCGGATCACGAGGGGGGACACACACTTGACCTGGTTTTTCTCTCGGGACAGTGGAAAAATGATCTGGGGGGTGGTTTCCAACTATCCAACCCCTATCATGGACAGATCATTATCTCCTCCAACTGGCCTTCCAATATACCACCCCTTGCTGCTGGGAGGCGGAACCGGTGAGATGGTTCTGCCCCAGGCGCCTAATGGACCCGGAAAGGTTCCTGATGGCGCTTGGGCCAATTCCGACCTCCTTTGCCCACAGCTCAGTTGAGACCATGGTGGACGCCTGGCAGACAGCTGCCACTGGGGTGCTAGACCGAGTTGTTCCTTTGCGGCCTCTGACCTGCCACAGATCTCGAGTAGCTCCCTGGTTTTCCACAGAGCTCTGAGAAATGAAGCGACGGAAAAGAGGCCTAGAGAGCTGTTGGAGATCCAGCAGTCTGAATCTGACCGATCGCAGTTAAGAACCTATATTAGGTCTTATCTTGCTGCGATGAACAGCGAAGCGTGCCTACTTCTCTGCTCTCATCGCATCAGCATATAATCACCCGGCCACCCTGTTCAGGGTCTTCCGTTCCCTCCTTAACCAGAGGGGGAGGGAGGACCTTCTTCAGGGATGTGCCGAGGAGTTTAGCCAACATCTGACAGACAAGATCGCTCAGATTCGGACAGGCTTGGACTCTAACTGGGCAGAGTCCGATAGGAATATGGCGACTAGTCTTAAGAAATTTTATCTGGGAGGAGTTTGATTCTGTGACTCCAAATGAAGTGGACAGAGTCATGAGGAGGCTGAGTTCTGCCATGTGTTTGTTGGACCCGTGTCCCTCCTGGCTGGTGTATGCCACCTGAGAGGTTACACGAGGCTGGCTCCAAGCAATTATAGATGCTTCTTTGAGTGAGGGTGTCTTCCCTGCCGCCTTGAAAGAGGCAGTAGTGAGACCCCTCCTCAAAAAACTTACCTTGGACCCAGCTGATTTAAACAACTTCCATCCAGTCTCCAACCTTCGCTTTGTGGCGAAGGTTGTTGAGAGCGTGGTGGCCTGACAGCTTCCGATGTTTCTGGATGAAACTGACTATCTAGACCCATATCAATCGGGTTTCAGGCCCGGGCACAGCACGGAGACGGCGTTGGTCGCACTGGTGGATGATCTCTGGAGAGCTCGGGACAGGCGTTATTCCTCTGTTCTGGTCCTGTTAGATCTCTCAACGGCTTTCGATACCATCGACCATGGTATCTTGCTGCGACGCCTTGAGGGGCTGGGAGTGGGGGGCACCATTTTACGCTGGTTCTCCTCCTACCTCTCTGGACGTATGCAGGTAGTGTTAGGAGGGCAGAGATCGGCCCCGAGGCCCCTCCTTTGTGGGGAACCTCAGGGGTCAGTTCTCTCGCCCCTCTTGTTCAACATCTACATGAAGCCGCTGGGTGAGATCATCCATGGTTTCGGGGTGAGGTATCATCAGTATGCTGATGATACCCAGCTCTATATCTCCACCCCTAACCAACCCAGTGACGCCCTCGAAGTGATGTCCTGATGCCTGGAAGCGGTATGGGACTGGATGGGGAGGAACAGACTCAACCTGGCTAAGATCAAGTGGCTGTATGTACCGGCATCTCAAATAAGCCAGGATATTCCATCTCTAGTTATGGGGGGAGAGGTGTTACCCCCCCCCATAGATAAGGCTCGCAACTTGGGTGTCCTCCTGGATGCATGGCTCAGTTTAGAGGAGCAGGTGGGAGCCATGGCCAGGGGAGCATTTGCCCAGGTTCGCCTAGTACGCCAGTTGCGACCCTTCCTGGATTGAGATGCCCTGCATACGGTCACTCATGCCCTTGTCATTTCCCGTTTGGACTACTGCAACGCTCTCTACATGGGACTGCCCCTGAGGACCATCCGGAGGCTTCAACTTGCCCAGAATGCAGCAGCGCGGGTTGTGATGGGAGGTTCCCAATACTCCCATGTTACACCCCTCCTGCGTCAGCTGCACTGGTTACCAGTTGCCCTCCGGGTGAGATTCAAGGTGCTGGTGTTAACCTATAAAGCCCTTCATGGCATTGGACCGGGATATTTGCAGGAAACCCTGCTGCCGATAACAACTTCCCGACGACCCGTGCGCTCCCACTGGCTGGGCCTTCTCAGGGTGCCGTCGGCCAGTCAATGCCGGCTGGCAGTGCCCAGGGGTAGGGCCTTTTCTGTGAGGGCACCCACCCTTTGGAACAAACTTCCCCTGGAGCTCTGGATGGCCCCTGACCTCCGATCCTTCCGCCACGACCTAAAAACTTGGCTGTTCCAACTAGCCTATCCAGACTGATGGAAAAGGGGGGAGGGTCTTTAGTGGTTGTCTGTATACTTTAATTCGATCTATGAAATTGGCAACTTAATTAACTTTAATATTTATATTTATATTGTTTATTTTTTAGTATTGTAAGCCGCCCTGAGTCCTTCGGGAGACAGGGCGGCATATAAATCTCATAAATAAATAAATAATTCTTGATGAATGTATTTTATTTTTTCTTTATGTACACTGAGTGCTTATGCACCAAAGACCAAATTCCTTGTTTGTCCAATCACACTTGGCCAATAAAGAATTCTGTTCTGTTCTGTTCTGTTCTGTTCTGTTCTATTCTATTCTATACTCTGATTTGTCAGAGTGCCAGGCTTCTAGAAATTCCTTGGCATTTCTGGATTTGGCCTGGTCTAGGATGGTCATATTTTCCCCATGGAAACTATGGTTAAATCTGTCTTTCTGTGGTGAAATTAAAGAATTTTCATCATGTCTTCTGACTGCCATGTCTCTGAGAAGAAGCCAACCTGTCAAAAGTCTGACTTCTCTAAGCTGGGTTTGGGTCGGCACCTGTGTAAAACAGCCCCTCTGTCCCTCTTCCTGGTTCTGCACACCTGGATCCCAACTTCCATCTGCACACCTGGATCCCAACTCCACTTGGTTTTATTTACAGATATTCATCCCTCATTGCAAAGCTTGTGTTTTTATTGGTTTTTTTGGCTAAGAACCAAGTTTAGGGCTGCTTGCAAAGCACAGTGAGCAAAAGGCGAAGATATTGGCCAGCTTGCAATTCAGCCTCTCCTCCCCCTTCCCCTCCCCTCTGGTCCTCCCTCTCTTTGCTTCTCTTCCCATGGATTTTTTTTTTCCTTTGGCTTTCTCTGGACTCAATCTGTTTCGCAAGGGAGCACTCTCACACCCAGAAATGCATGGAAAGAGGATCACACAGTGTGTGTGTGTGTGTGTGTGTGTGTGTGTGTGAGAGAGAGAGAGAGAGAGAGAGAGAGAGAGAGAGATTAGATAGATACTGTAGAGATAGAGATAGATGATAGATAGAAAGAAAGATAGATAGAAAGATAGATAGATAGATAGACAGACAGATAGATAGATACTGTAGACAGATACAGTAGAGATAGAGAGATAGATAGATAGATAGATAGATAGATAGATACCATAGAGACAGGTAGGTAGGTAGGTAGGTAGAACAGACAGATAGATACTGTAGACAGATACAGTAGAGATAGATGGATAGATGATAGATACCATAGAGATAGGTAGATAGGTAGATAGGTAGGTAGGTAGGTAGATAGATAGATAGATAGATAGATAGATAGATAGATAGATAGTTATAGACAGATACAGTAGAGATAGATATAGATACATAGATAAATAGTTCCCGGTTCTCTCTCCCTCCACCCATCGACTCTCCCTTCCTTACCAAGACAGCTTTGCAATCTAGAGGAAATACCTTGCTTTTCCCCCCCTCTTTATTCTGCAGCTCCCTTTCTCTTTGCAGAGGAAAAGGGCACCACTCGGTGTCCCTCCATTCCTGCAAGATAGATAGATAGATAGATAGATAGATAGATAGATAGATAGATAGATACTGTAGAGATAGAGATAGGTAGGTAGGTAAGTAGGTAGATACCGTAGAGATAGGTAGATAGGTAGATAGACAGATAGACAGACAGACAGACAGACAGATACAGTAGAGATAGATATAGATACATAAATAGATAAATAGTTCCTGTTTCTCTCTCCCTCCACCCACCCACCAACCCTCCCTCCCGTACCAAGACAGCTTTGCAATCTAGAGGAAATACCTTGCTTTTTTTTCCCCTCCTCTTTTCTCCGCGTCTCCCTTTCTCTTTGCAGAAGAAAAGGGCGCCACTCGGTGTCCCTCCGTTCCTGCAAGATCTTCCCGCAGCCCCCTTTGCCTTTTGGGGGAGATTAAAGGCAAGAAGAAAGGGAGGGCAATGAAGCCCTGGAAGAAGATTCTAGCTGATGCACTCGCTATACTTCCTGTCTCTCTATCTCCCCCTCCCCAAATAAAAAAAAACTTGCATTCTGCAGATCTAAGCAGTGTCAGCCAAGCTATCGGGCGCATGCGCAATTTCCTATGTGTTTTAGCAGTTTACAGTGCAAGAGAAAGGAGGAGTTTTTTGCCCGGATTTGGTGGTGCAAAGATGATGGGGGTAAGAGGGGGGTGAAATAGCCTCCTAAGAGAAGAAAACCTCGTCTTTAGATCCATCTAAATCGATTATTCTCCAACTAAGCAGGATTAAGATGGGTGGACTTCAACTCCCAGCATCCCTCAGCAAGCTCGAGAGTTGAGGGATGCTGGGAGTTGAAGTCCGCACGTCTTAAAAGATGCCAGGTTTGAGAAATGCTGAGCTAAGCTACAAAATAAGATATTGTGTTTTTCCTTGCTAAACAATAGCAGCTCCCCAAAGTATTTTGGAGAGAATTGGGAACTGTTATTTCCTTGCAACAAGTGCAGGAGCTGCTGCTCTTCAATGCACGCTCCCAATCCAAACTCCAATCCAAACTTCCTACGATCCTTTAGGGAAGTTTTTCTACAACCTCCCCAAGTGGGGAGTCCCATTTCCAGCCCCTTTCTGGAGAATTTCTCTTATTTGAATGCAGCACGCCCTGGCAAGGCGTTGTGAGCATGCTCAGTTCCATTCTGAAACTGAGGAAGTGCCAGTACTGCCATGCTGTGCTTCCCACGGCTGCCCCCTGGTGGATCCTGCACGCGTTGCATGGAGACCTTGCAAAGGATGGATGGGTAGAAAAAAATATGGGAGAGTCACAAGGGTATGTTTAGGTGGACCAGAGTGGGAAATGCAGGTGGCTTCCAGGGATATTATTATTGTATTATAGCTAGAAAACCCAGTTTTTCATGCATATGATGGGCCTCATTTGAGACAATAACGAATCCGCATACATATGGCAGGTTGTACAACATGCCTCATGGTGCAACGGAAGAATCTGGAACTGAACACACTCAAAACTGTAGAAATGGTAGTAGACTTTAGGAGAAATCCTCCCATACTACCACCTCTTACAATACTAGACAACACAGTATCAACAGTAGAGACCTTCAAATTTCTAGGTTCTGCTATATCACATGTCCTAAAATAATAATATTATTACTATTATTACTATTATTACTATTACTATTATTATTATTATTTATTTGACTTGTATGCCGCCCCCTCTCCAAAGGGACTTGGGGCGGCTAACAACTAAAAACCAACAATAAATTAATTACCTAAAAATAACATTAAATATTACAAGCCAAATTGCACTAAAACCCACCAATCCTAACTAAATTTACCCCCCCCCCCGGAGGTCAGCACAGCCCAGCCTGTTCGAAGAGCCAGGTTTTCAGATCATGGCGGAAGGTACTGAGGTCAGGGGCCAAACGGAGTCCCAGGGGAAGTTGGTTCCATAGGGCGGGGGCCGCCACAGAATAGGCCCTTCCCTGGGGGACCGCCAAGTGACATTGAGTCGCAGACGGCACCCCGAGGAGCCCCTGCCTGTGGGCCCGCACAGAGACACCTAACATCAAAAACGTCATTAAAAAAGCTCAACAAAGAATGTTCTTTCTGCGCCAACTCAGAAAGCTCAAACTGCCCAAGGAGCTGCTGATACAGTTCTACAGAGGAATTATTGAGTCTATTATCTGTACCTCTATAACTGTCTGATTTGGTTCTGCAATCCAACAGGACAGACACAGACTTCAGAGAGTAATTACGCCTGCAGAAAAAACAATTACTACCAACCTGCCTTCAATCGAGGACCTGTATACTGCACGAGTCAAAAAGAGGGCTGGGAAAATATTTAGACCCCTCTCATCCCAGACATAAACTGTTTCAACTCCTAACCTCAAAACGACGCTATAGAGCACTGCACACCAGAACAACTAGACACAAGAAGTTTTTCCCACATGCCATCACTCTGCTAAATAAATAACTCCCTCAACTACAACTATTTACAAAGTCTGCCCTACTATTACTATTAACCTTATCATCACTCCTTATCACCCATCCCCTCCCACTTGTGACTGTATGACTGTAACTTTGTCACTTGTATCCTAATAATTTATATTGACTGTTTCCTAATATGATTTGATTGCTTATTGTACACTATGACTATTATTAAGTGTTGTACCTGATGATTCTTGACTCTTGATGAATGTATATTTTGCTTTATGTACACTGAGAGTATTTGCACCAAGACAAATTCCTTGTGTGTCCAATCACACTTGGCCAATAAAAAATTCTATTCTATTCTATGTTTTATTAAGCTGTTCTAACAAATGTCTCACTTAGCAATGCAAATTTTTGGCTCAGTTGTGGTTGTAAGCTGAGGTATAGTGTACAGTGTTTTCTGGAATGATCAAACCCTCATTGTGCCAAAGTAACAATGAAGACAAGACAGCCAGTTTGCAGTAGTGGTTTTCAAACATTTATTTACCAAATTTCAACATGGTCCATCTCACCTGTGTGACTCCAGGTGCTTTACAAATAAGGTTATACAATTGTATGGAAAGGCACAGTTAAAATGTTAAAACAACAGCATTAAAACAAAATTAGAAACAGTAGAAAAGGCAAAGAAAGGCAAGGGAAGACCTTCATAGACCACAGCTGGGCGGTGCTAAGAAGACACATCATAGTATGCATAAACAGATCTAAATAAAAGCTTGGTTTTTTTACACCAAAAGGGAAAATTTGTACCTCATCATAAAGGTCAAAATAGAAAGAAAAAATAGATAGCTGGAAATGTCAGCTCATTCTGGCTGTGTTTCTAACCAGGCTGTTAATAATTAAGCATTGCTTTCAAGTACTCCTATTTGTCCGTTGTATAGTGTAGTGTAGATGTTATTATCAACTGAAGATCTTTCTTTTCCCTCAAATAAATCTCAGCTTGTGGCTGCTCCAAGGGCCTTCTGTCAAATTATTCCAGAGCAATTGTCAGCCCTTTAAAAAAAATTAATGAAGGAAAACCTGTATATCTTCTTGGAGAGTTGAATTACTCCAGGATAGGAAAGAAAGGAGGAAGAGGAGGAGGAGGAAGAGGAGAAGAAGGAGGAGGAGAAGGAGAAGAAGAAGAAGTAGTAGTAGTAGTAGTTATCTAGCCACATATTAAAAGGCTGTAGCTCACTTCATCAGATACATGGAGTACCAGGACTATAGGATTTAAACTAGGCTGAGGCCGAGGAAAAAGAAGAGATTGGTTGTGCAACCAACATCTTCATATGAAAAAGTATCGGGGAGGGGGGCACTCTATTTCTAGAGGGAATTAAGGCTGTATGCAGTGTCCCATTGTTACATCACTGTGATTGTGATTTACTTTTGTTGGGAACCAATGTTTATATCCCCTCCCAAAAAATGGATACAATGGGCTTGCAAAAAATGTTTGTTAAATCATGTAAAAGCCATGTGGCGACCTGCTTAATAACTGGCTCAATTACATTCCTAAGTTGAGGATTTTAGGGAGGACTGTAAAGCAACGGCCCCCAAACCTTTGGGCGCCAGGGACCAGTTCTGTGGACAGGTTTTTCCGTGGCCTGGAGGAGGTGTGGTTTCGTGTCATGTCTGCATCCCACAGATGGGGCTTCGTTTGTTTGCACGGCCTGGTTTCTGGCATGCCGTGCACCGGTGCTGGACCATGAACCAGTGATTGGGGACTCCTGTTGTAAAGCACGGTGAGTCTAAGTGCTGTTGCTATTGTTATCTACATGTAATCATATTTCATCAACTTTAGACTTTTGTCATGGTCTTCCCACATTCTGGAGCATCATCATGATGGATGTTAAAAAACAGTTGGGAGAAAATGATGCACTTTTGACCAGGGGTGGGATCCTACCGGTTCGGTCCGGTTCTATAGAACCGGTAGCTCCGAAGAGCAGCCGACACTGAACTGTTTGCTGGGACGTGGTTTTGGTGTGCTGTTTGGCCCTCCTGGCCAGGCTCTAGGCTGTCCTTTAGTGGATGCGTTTTCTTCCTCAGCTTTGTGCAGCACAGCTGAGTGCCGTTCGTCAGCTAGAGAAGGTAAATGCTTGCCGGAGCCGGTAGTGCACACATGTGTGCAGCACACATTTGAGGCGCATGCGCGTGCTCCCCAAACCAGTTGTTATGCCAGTCGGATCCCACCCCTGCTTTTGACTGATGTATGTACGTTCGCTTTAATGGATTGTTGTGCCCCTGGCGGAGCCTGAAACTTAGGAGGAAGACAAGCTGGAACTGGAGCCAATGAAGATCCAGGGGGTGGCGGTGTTGGCTTTGGAAGAAGGTGGGGAGGAGCAGGCCCTGTCAGGCCAGGGCTTTTGAGGATTGGGATGGCTTGCAGGCAGGGTGAACAAGGGCAGGATGAACAAGAGAGGCTAAGCCAGGGGTCTGCAACCTGAGGCTCTAGAGCCACATGCGGCTCTTTCAGCCCTCTGCTGCGGCTCCCTGTTGACTGATCCCACTACTGGGTAGTCCCACTCGCTCCCCTCCCCGTCACACCTTGCCTGGCCTGAGAAGGATGATGGTGGGGGATTGAGACTTGCTTCATATTCTAGAGCAGGAGATGACTGGGTGGGAGTGAGTGATGTTGAGTTGGCCACGCCCACCCAGTCACACCGGTTGTTAAATTATTGGCTCCCAGGGTTTTCTTTTCTGTGGGAAATGGGTCCAAATGGCTCATTAGAGTGTTTAAGGTTGCAGACCTCTGGGCTAAGCAATGAACGTGAGAGACAGAGCTCAGGGGATGAGCAAGGACCACCCCCTCCTGATCCTTAAGCACAGAGAGAGAAGGCGGGAACAGCGCAGGCTGACCCGATGGCTCGGGAAGAGAGCACCCCGCCCCTCTTCACAAGGCACACCCAGGGACTGAGCCTTAAAGAGACACTGTGGGGAGGGATGGTTGTCGGGAACAAACATTGAATTCATTGAGTGTTGTGCGCTGTTGCCGAAGTTGGACGTTTCGTGGATTGACTTGTTCTTTGCTCCCTGGACTCCTTGACTTACTCCCTTGCCCTGCTGGATTTCTCGCTTTGCAGCTGTTTCACTCAGTGTTGCGCTGGACTATTTTCAGCCAAAGGCTGCTGGAAGTGTGTGTATTTGTGGGTGTTATCACTTTGCTCTGGGACCTGCCAGAAACGTGGGACCCTTTGGGGGAAAATTGGAGCAATAAAGGGGGTAATTGAACTGTCAGCTGCCTGTGTCGCCTCTGTGCTATTGTGATGGATCCTTTTCCAGGAAATAAAGTCCAGTAGACTGAGGAAGTTCTTTCCATGCTTACTTACATTAACACGGTTTCTCCTCCATGTGGATCTTTTTATGGGAAATCAGGGAACTGTTCCTGCAGAAGCTCTTTCCACACTCCAGGCATTTATAAGGTTTCTCTCCTGTGTGGGTCCTTTTATGGGTAGTCAGGGCACCGCTAAGCGTGAATCCTTTCCCACATTCACTGCATATATAGGGTTTCTCCCCTGTGTGGGTTCGTTTGTGGTAACTGAGATGATAGTTCTGACGGAAGCTCTTTCCGCACTCCGTACAATGATATGGTTTCTCTCCTATGTAGTAAGTGACAGTCCCAGGGTTGGGCCGATTGTCATATCTTCTGGATCCTGTGCCTCCATATGGTTCCATTTTATTCTGGGTGCCACAACGTTTACACGAATCCATTTTATCCATTATACTTTCTCCACAAAACCGACACTTTTTGGTTCTTTCTCCTTTAGAACCTGATTGGATTTGGAAGTTCTGGATTTCAGCATGAGGAGCAGAAGGTTTCTCTTCTCTGGATTTTCGATGGTTTCCATCACCTCTCGTTGGTTTCGATTGACTGCAAAATGTCTCTTCAGACATTTTAATTTTGCTGGTTGGCTCCAGTGCCCGACGTGGCTCCTTATAGCTCTTCATCCCTTGTTCAGCTCCTGCATGAGAGAAAAAGTGAAGAAAAAAAATTAAGACTATTGTGTTTAAGGAACCAATTTTGAATTCTACTATCTCTACAATTTCCTTTCATCTCTGTATACCTGGATGAAAGTAAGATTATATTTTCAGGTAGAAGTTGGGGTGATGTTTTAGCAACTAAACACTTTACTAAACAATTTACTAAAAACAAGAATTAGCAAAAAAATCAAAATCAAAAGGGAAACCTTACTACTCAATTCTGAAATGGGAAAAAATAAATGAATGATAAAGTTAAGGTCAGATTAATGGATAAAAGAATAAATGAATGGTAAACTTAAGGTTAGATTAGTGGATGAAAGAATAAATGAATGGTAAAGTTAAGGTTAAATTAAGGGATGAAAGAATAAAGGAATGACAAAGAAGTTTAGATTAAGGAATGAAACAATAAATGAATGGTAAAGTTAAGGTTAGATTAATGGATGAAAGAATAAATGAATGATTAAAGTTATGGTTAGATTAAGGGATGAAAGAATAAACAAATGATAAAATTAAGATTAGATTAAATTATGTTGGAAACCATCACACAGAAACACATGAATCACTTCTGGAAGTCTGAATGAAAATTACTAATAAAATGTTCTGGATTCAATCAGTATCTTTTTAATGACAAGAACGTGATATCAAGAGCAACCAGCAAAATTATTTAAGGAAATGGTGACCAGAGAACTGTCCATCCTCCCAGAATAATTTGGGAAAAACCACACGTTCTTCCTTGACTTCCTTGAAGTTGATGTGGGTCTGTGCCAGGGGTGCCATCATGTTAAAGAATTTTCTTCTTCTGGTTCTTCCAGACTGGATTTGGATTTTCTTGGAAAGAACTGACAGGCTGATTGTTTCTAGATTGGATTCGTAACTGGATTCGTAACTGGCTGACCAACCGCACTCAATGTGTAGTCCTCAATGGAACTGCATCTACATGGAGGGAAGTATGCAGTGGAGCACCCCAAGACTCTGTTTTAGGCCCAGTACTCTTCAACATCTTCATCAATGACTTTGACAAGGGGATAGATGGGGAATTCATCAAATTTGCAGTCGATACCAAGCTGGCAGGAATAGCCAACACTTCAGAAGATAGGCTTAAGATCAGTGGTGGGATTCAAATTTTTTTACTACCAGTTCTGTGGACGTGGCTTGGTGGGCGTGGCAGGGGAAGGATACTGCAACATCTCCCATCAGAGGTGGTATTTCTGGTTCTCCGAACTACTCAAAATTTCCGCTACCGGTTCTCCAGAACTGGTTAGAAGCTGCTGAATACCACCTCTGATTAAGATACAGAAGGATCTTGACAGACTTGAACATTGGGCGCTATCTAACAAAATGAAATTCAATGGTGAAAAAAAGTAATGTTCTACATTTAGGCAAGAAAAATCAAATGCACATATATATTATAGGTGATACATAGCTCAATAGTAGTAATGGTGAGTGGGATGTCGGAGTCCTAGTGGACAACCATTTAAATATGAGCCAGCAGTGTGCAGCAGCTGCCAAAAAAGCCAACACAGTCCTAGGCTGCATCAACAGAGGGATAGAATCAAGTTCATGTGAAGCGTTAGTACCACTTTATAATGCCTTGGTAAGGCCACACTTGGAATACTGCATTCAGTTTTGGTCGCCACGATGTAAAAAAGATGTTGAGACTCTAGAAAGAGTGCAGAGAAGATCAATGAAGATGATTGTGGGAGGCTAAAATATATGAAGAATGGTTGCAGGAACTGGGTATGTTTAGTCTAATGAAAAGAAGGACTAGGGGGAGACATGATAACGGTGTTCCAATATCTCTGCCACAAAGAAGAGGGAGTCAAGCTACTCTCCAAAGCACCTGAGGGCAGGACAAGAAGCAATGGGTGGAAACTAACCAAAGAGAGAAGCATCTTAGAACTAAGGAGAAATTTCCTGACAATTAGAACAATTAATCAGTGGAACAACTTGCCTCAAGAAGTTGTGAATCCTCCAACACTGGAAATTTTAAAAAAGATGTTGGATAATCATTTGTCTAAAGTGGTGTAGGCTTTCCTGCCTAAGCAGGGGATTGGACTAGAAGACCTCCAAGGTCCCTTCTAATTCTGTTATTCTATTCTATTCTAGATATAGATTTATGTTCTTCAATCTGGAACAAAAACCCAGAGAGCTTCTTACTGAGACAGGCCAAGTTCCTTGATGTCTCCATCATGACCTCTCCATGCAGAGCTCTTTGGCTGGAATCCAGAAGAGCCCATTCCTCCTTCGTGAAACAGACTCCCACCTCTTCCTGAGGGAGAAAGGAACAGTTTCCTATTAACACACAGGCTGAGGGAAGGTTCTCAACTTCTCTCCCCTCTCCCAAGCAAAGATGCAGAGTAATGGAGTTAATGCCTGCTTTCTGAGGAATTATGTATGAAAACAGGAAGAGTTCCAAACACCTGACTGATAATTCACAGAGAAGTTTGTTTGTTTGTTTGTTTATTTATGAGATTTATGAGATTTGTGAGATTTATATGCCGCTCTATCTCCCTAAGGACTCAGGGCGGCTTACAGTGCTAAAAAACAATACAATATAAACATTAAAAATTAATTAAACCAGAAAATCTCATAAATCGAATTAAAAATTTAAAACAACCACTAAAAAACCTTCCCTCCGCCTTCAGTCCGGGTAGGCTAGTTGGAACAGCCAAGATTTTAGGCCACGGCAGAAGGATTGGAGGTCAGGGGCCACCCAGAGCTCCAGGGGTAGCTGGTTCCAAAGGGTGGGTGCCCCCACAGAGAAGGCCCTACCCTGGGCCGCCAGCCAGCATTGCCTGGCTGACGGCACCCTGAGCAGGCCCTGCCGGTGGGAGCGCAAGTTGAATAGAATTCTTTTATTGGCCAAGTGTAATTGGATACACAAGGAATTTATCTTGGTGCAAATGCTCTCAGTGTACATAAAAAGAATGATACATTTGTCAAGAATCATAAGGTACGAGACTTAATAGGGTACAATAAGCAATCAAATCATACAAGGAAACAGTCAATAAAAATCATTAGGATACAAGCATCAAAGTTACAGTCATGCAGTCACAAGTGGGAGGGGATGGGCAATAAGGATTGATGAGAAGATTAATAGTGATAGAAGTGCAGATTTTGTAAATATTTGGACAGTGTTGAGGGAATTATTTGTTTAGCAGAGTGATGGCATTTGGGAAAAAACTGTCCTTGTGTCTAGTTGTTCTGGTGTGCAGTGCTCAATAGTGTCATTTTGAGGGTAGGAATTGAAACAGTTTATGTCTGGGATGTGACGGGTCTGTAGATATTTTCACCGCCCCTTTTTGACTCATGCGGTATACAGGTCCTCGATTGAAGGCAGGTTGGTAGTAATTGTTTTTTTTTGCAGTCCTAATTACTCTCTGAAGTCTGTGTCTGTCCTGTTGGGTTGCAGAACCAAACCAGACAGTTATAGAGGTGCAGATGACAGGCCCAATATTTCCTCTGTAGAACTGTATCAGCAGCTCTTTGGGCTGTTTGAGCTTTGAGGAATATTCTATCACATTTATTGATTCTGCAGAAAAAATGAATGCCAACAGTGACATTATCACCCTGGATCACTTGGCTGACCAGCAAGCAATATCTGTCTGTGATTTCAATCCTTCTACAACAGGGGTGTCAAACTCAAGGCCCCCAGGTTGGTTTTGGCCCATGTGGTGTTTGTCGATTCCGAAGATGGCATTATGTGTAGCTTTTGTAGCTTTTGTCTATTCTTTTCTTAGCTTTCACTAGGCTTTCTGCAAAGGGATTTAACGGTATTTCAGGCTCATCACTCTTTAGCTGTTGAAAGCGGGGAGTTATAGAGATAAAGGGGGAATGTTATGTCTAGGTGGCATTCTTTCCCATGGGAACAGAGAAGATGCCTGCAGCTGGAGGAAGGTGGAGTTTGGTGTCACCGAACTGATGGACTGAGAATAGATTAGAGATTGTAACTCTGGGGTGAAAGTTTCAAACTTCTGCTTTTTACTGGGTGTAATTCCAGAATCTAAGTCAAAATTATACCAAGTCCTTGCCAATTTAATAAATAGACTTTAAAGACAAGATGGATGCCTTGGATTTAAATTTCAGGGGACATATTACTTGGAAGCTTGACAGTGCTTAGATCTGCCAGCAGAGCCACCCAGGACTGGCCCATGGTGCCAGCAAAACAAATTAAAAGCAAAGCAAAACAAAACAAAAAGAGAAATGTGTTCCCTATTGCATTTGAGCATCCAAGAAGGAATAGAGTAGAGTAGAGTAGAGTAGAGTAGAGTAGAGTAGAGTAGAATAGAATAGAAATATTGGAATGAAAAATAGAATAGAAATACTGGAATAGAATAGAATAGAATAGAAATATTGGAATGAAATAGAATAGAATAGAAATATTGGAATAGAATAGAATAAAATAGAATAGAATAGAATAGAATAGAATAGAATAGAACAGAACAGAACAGAACAGAATTCTTTTTTGGCCAAATGTGGTTGGACACACAAGGAATTTGTCTTGGTGCAAATGTTCTCAGTGCACATAAAAGATACATTCGTCAAGAGTCAATAGTCATCAGGTACAACACTTAATAATAGTCATAGGGTACAATAAGCAATCAAATCATACTAGGAAACAGTCAATATAAATCATTAGGATACAAGCATCAAAGTTACAGTCATACAGTCACAAGTGGGAGGGGATGGGTGACAAGGAGTGATGAGAAGATTAATAGTGATAGTAGTGCAGACTTGGTAAATATTTGGACAGTGTTGTAGGGATTATTTGTTTAGCAGAGTGAGGGCATTCAGGAAAAAACTGTCCTTGTGTCTAGTTGTTCTGGTGTGCAGTGCTCTATAGCATCATTTTGAGGGAAGGAGTTGAAACAGTTTACGTCCGGGATGTGAGGGGTCTGTAGATATTTTCCCAGCCCTCTTTTTGACTTGTGCAGTATACAGTTCCTCGATGGAAGGCAGGTTGGTAGTAATTAGACAATAAAGGAGAAAGGGAAAGAGGAAAGACAAAGAAAAAGAAGGAAAGATGGAAGAGCAAGGAAGGAAAAAAAGGAAAGAGGAGAAGGAAGGAGAAGAAAGAGGGAAGAAAAAAGAAGAAAAAGGAGTAAGGGAGTAAGGAAGGGAGGATTATAATGAGAGGGACGGAGGGTCTGAGACCACCACAGGTGCCCCCCCCATACAAGTGACATCAAACTGGCCATGCCCCCCGGCCACATTCCCCCACTGATCCGGCCCTCAATGAAATCAAGTTTGACCCTCTTGTTCTAGAAGAATTCCAAGGTGAAGTTCTTATGAGTGGCCCATCAGGAAGTAGCATAACGTAGCATGATAAGGGTGCTCCAAGGGAATTCGAGAAGAAAAATACAATTTGAGGGGTCCTTGGTGTTCTCTGAGCTTGCTTGTCTTCTTCCACATCTTTCATTACTCAAACTAGGTGGCATCATCACTGCTAGCATTGATGGCATTACCTAGTTTGGGTAATAAAATGTCCACAAGAAAACAATCGAGCTCGGAGATCACTAAGGACTCCTCATTTCAATCCCGAGCTATCAGTATTATCCCAAAGGTGCTTTTTTCAAGAGGCAACTGGACTTTCCGGTTTTTATTTGAAGACCTTTTGCTTCTCATCCAAGAAGCTTGCAGAGTTGAAGAAGCCCGTGGGATGAGAAGCAAAATGTCTTCAAAGAAAAACCAGAAAGTCTAGTTGCCTCTTGAAAAAAGCACCTTTGGGACAGCCATGACCTGGATGACTGAGAAATCTCCATAGACATATAAATATTCTCTTTTCTTGGAAATTCTGTCAACTTTTGACAGAATACAAAGCTCAGATTTGTGCTATGGAGTGTTTGTCCTCGTACCTGAGCTGGAAGCACAATCGTGGTTTCTGGATCCCCAGGAAGAAGAGATATTTCCATAGGTACCATCGGTGTCATTCCATTCTCTGTGAGTAAGACAAAAAATGGAGAAAGCACCCTTAAAATGCCTACATTTTTAGCAGCTGAGAACCCGTGAGAACTCTTTACCGCATTCAGGATTTTTTTCCCCCCACAAAAAAATGGGAATGAAAGAGTAGCACAGAGAGTGCAAACTCCTAAGGACTTCAGCAAATTTCTTACCTAGTTCTGTATCCTTCTGGGATTTGCCTCGTAAGGCCAAATGCTGGGAACGATATGGCGTATCTCCCCGTATTTTAGTGCGTCCAGCAAACGTCTTCACGAAGGGTTCCTGAACATGAAGCAACAGCAACAGAGAGAAACAGAAAATTGATAACTGACCTCTGCCTCAAACTTTATGTCCTTGGAAATTACTAGGAAGGAGCAAGAGCAATGGGAAAACAAGGAACAATTGGTGATCGACCTCTGCTTTAATCTTTATAATACCACCCTGGGAAGAAGGCCTGAGCTTTTGGGTAAAGGTAAAGGTTGCCCTCACACATACGTGCTAGTCGTTTCTGGCTTTAGGGGGCGGCGCTCATCTCCGTTACAAAGCCGAAGAGCCAGCGCTGTCCAAAGACGTCTCCATGGTCAGGTGGCCAGCATGATTAAACGCTGAAGGTGCACAGAACGTTGTTACCTTCCCACCAAAGTGGTGCCTATTTTTCTACTTGCATTTTTACATGCTTTCGAACCGCTAAGTTGGCAGAAGCTGGGACAAGTAATGGGAGCGCACCCTGTTACGCAGCGCTAGGGATTCGAACCGCCGAACTGCCTCCCTTTCTGATCGAGAAGCTCAGCGTCTTAGCCACTGAGCCCCTGCGTCCCCTGAGCTTCTTAATGTCCTTGGAAAATGCTAGGAACAGTATTCATCTATCTAACCAGGAAATAAAATTTCCTCCTGATGCTACTACTCTCCTGGAAAATTATTTGGAAAGAGCAAGCGAACAATTTGCCAAAAAAGGAAGAAAAATATCTTCCAATAGACTATTTGTAGCTCAGGATTGAAATGAGGGACTCTTGGTGCTCTCTGAGCTTGGTTGTCTTCTTGCAGATGTTTCATTACCCACAACCAAGATGATTAGGGGATTGGAGGCTAAAACATATAAAGAACAGTTTCAGGGTATGTCTAGACTAATGAAAAGAAGGACTAGGGGAGACATGATAGCAGTCTTCCAATATCTCAGGGGCTGCCACAAAGAAGAGGGAGTCAAGCTATTCTCCAAGACACCTGAAGGCAGGACAAGCAATGGATGGACAGTAATCAAAATTTGCAACATCATTCATTACATTGATATTAATTCTACAATATCATACTTGTACCCAGAAAACACACTGTTCAACTGAAGATGGAATTATTATATTAAAAATAAAAAATTTAATTAAAAAGAAGAAGCCATGGGTGGAATCTAATCAAGGAGAGAAGCAACCTGTGACCAAGGAGAAATTTCCTGACCGTTAGAACAATTAATCTGTGGAACAACTTGCCTCCAGAAGTTGTGATTGCTCCAACACTGGAAGTTTTTAAGAAGAGACTGGATAGCCATTTGTCTGAAGTGCTGTAGGGTTTCCTGCCTAAGCAGGAGGTTGGACTAGAAGACCTCCAATGTCTCTTGCAAGTCTGTTATTCTATTCTATTCTATTCCTATTCCTTTCCTATTCTATTGTATTCCTATTCTATTCTATTTTATTCTATTCTTTCTATTCTATTCTATTCTAATTCTATTCCTATTCTACTCTATTCTATTCCTATTCCTATCCCATTCTATTCTATTCTTATTCTATTCCTATTTTACTCCATTCTATTCTATTCTATTTCTATTCCCATTCCTATCCTATCCCATCCTATTTTATTCTATTCTTATTCTATTCCTATTCTACTCTATTCTATTCTATTCTATCCTATCCCATTCTATTCTACTCTATCCTATTCCTATTCCTATCCTATCCTATCCTATCCTATCCTATCCTATTCTATTCTAGAGTACTAGAAGGGAGGTGGGGGTTGCGAGGAGGAGGAGGAGGAGGAGAACAACTATGGGGTCCTTGGTGCTTTCTGCTCTCTGAGCTCAGTTCTCTTTTTGCAGTTGTTTCATTACCCAAATTGGGCAACATCATCAGTGCTAGTCCTGGCAGTGATGATGTTATCTAATTTGGGTAATGAAATGTCTGCAAGAAGACAACCGAGCTCAGAGAGAATTGAAATCTCTTCCTTTCATAGTCCCCAAAAGGAGCCATTTAGGAATAAAAACATTCCACATTTGAACATCGCTCTCTTTGAACCAACAAGAAGATATTTTCCCACCTGCAGCTCTTCCAGCCTCTTCTCCTCAGCTTGGTTGAGGAGAAAGCCTTCTGCAAGGGCCACTGCCTGGGAACTGGTCTCCGCTCCACACTCCCGCACCCAGTTTTCTACTTCCGCGGGAAGGATGGTCAGGAACTGCTCCAAGATCACCAAGTCCAGCATCTGGGCTTTGGTGTGTATTTCTGGCTTGAGCCACTGGCGATAGAGATGGTAGAGACGGCTGCAAATGTCTCGGGGCCCTTCAGCTTCTTGGTAGCAGACCTCACGGATGTGGCGATGTTGTGCAACCCAACTGGCTTCTTCTTCCAGAATGTTCTGCTTGGCCTGTTCCCAGACTTCCCTGGGATCTCTTGGATTGGTAGAAGACTTTCCACTCATAGGACCAGCCTGGCTCCAAAGGATTTTCTGAGCCATCTTTGGGAACAAGGGTTTTTCTTCTCAAGAAAATCCAAAAAGCACCTCCACAAGACTCTGGAAAGAGCACAGAGAAGAGGAACAAAGATAATTAGGGGGCTGGAAGCTAAAACATACAAAGAACTGTTTGAAGAAGTAATTGGGTTTGTCTAGTCTGGTGAAGTGGACTAGGGGTGACCTGGTAGCAGTCTTCCAATATCTAAGGGACTGTCACAAAGAAGAGGAAATCAATCTATTCTTCAAAGTACTTGAAGGTAGGGCAAAAAGCAATTGCTGAAAAGTTAAGGAATCAATTCTCAATAAATGAACACATGTGGAAAACACTTAAAAACATCACCAGCTACAGCAAACCTCCTTCCCAGGCAGAAGGAAATCAACAACTAGCAGATGTCCTGAATGTATTTTACTGCAGGTTTGAAAGGAAACTACAGCCACCTATCTCCACAACCCCCATCTCAAACACACCAACAACAGCTAAGCCTCCCACAACTGACCCCAACCCATTGGGTTCACAACCTCTGTTGATCACAGAAAAAGAAGTGCAAGATGTATTTCACAGACAAAAGCCAGAAAAAGCACCAGGGCCAGACAAGATAACTCCTTCTTGCTTAAAAGTCTGTGCTGACCAATTGGCCCCCATCTTCACCCGAATCTTCAATAGATCACTAGAGATGTGCTATGTTCCTTCTTGCTTCAAAAGCTCTACTATTATCCTAGTTCTGAAGCAACCTTCCATCAAGGAACTGAATGACTACAGACCAGTTGCTCTAACATCTGTAGTTATGAATATCTTTGAAAGGCTTGTGCTGTCCCACTTCAAAACCATCACGGATCTGCTGTTAGATCCCATGCATCTTGCATACTGAGCAAATAGATCGACAGATGATGCTGTTAATATGGCTCTGCATTACATCCTTCAACACTTTGAATCTCCAAATACCTATGCAAGGATCCTCTTTGTAGACTTCAGTTCAGCATTCAATACCATAATTCCAGACATTCTTCTAAGTAAATTAAACCAACTAGCAGTACCTGAACACACTTGTAAGTGGATCATAAGCTTCCTAACAGACAGGAAGCAGCAGGTGAGTGAAGGTAGGCAGAATCACACCTGAAAGCTGTACAAATAGCACAGCCCCCCCCCCCCAAGGCTGTGTCCTTTCTCCACTACTTTTCTCCCTATATACCAATGACTGCATCTCAAATGATCCATCTGTTAAAATACTGAAGTTTGCAGATGATACAACAGTGATTGGTCTCATTTGGGACAACGATGAATCTGTATAGAGAGGTTGTACAACTTGCCTCATGGTGCAACTGGAACAATCTGGAACTGAACACACTCAAAACTGTATAAATGGTGGAAGACTTTAGGAGAAACCCTCCCATACTACCACCTCTTACAATACTAGACAACACAGTATCAACAGTAGAGACCTTCAAATTTCTGGGTTCTGCTATATCACATGACCTAAAATGGACACCTAACATCCAAAACGTCATTAAAAAAGCTCAACAAAGAATGTTCTTTCTGCGCCAACTCAGAAAGCTCAAACTGCCCAAGGAGCTGCTGATCCAGTTCTACAGAGGAATCATTGAGTCTGTCATCTGCATCTCTATAACTGTCTGGTTTGGTTCTGCAACCCAACAGGACAGACACAGACTTCAGAAGATAATTAGGACTTCAGAAAAAACAATTACTACCAACCTGCCTTCCATCAAGGACCTGTATACTGCACGAGCCAAAAAGAGGGCTGGGAAAATATTTACAAACCCCTCACATCCTGGACATAAACTGTTTCAACTCCTTCCCTCAAAACGACACTAAAGAGCACGGCACACCAGAACAACTAGACACAAGAACAGGTTTTTCCCAAACGCCATAACTCTGCTAAACAAATAATTCCTGCAACACTGCCAAACTGTTTACTAAGTTTGCATTACTATTACTATTACTCCTCCCTTCCTTTCACCCATCTCCTCCCACTTATGACTGTACAACTGTAACCTTGTTGCTTATATCCTAACGATTTTTATTGACTGTTTCCTATGATTTGATTGCTTATTTATTCCTATGACTATCATTAAATGTTGTACCTGATGATTCTTGACAAATGTATCTTTTCTTTTTATGTACACTGAGAGCATTTGCACCAAGACAAATTCCTTGTGTGTCAAATCACACTTGGCCAATAAAGAATTCTATCTATCTAATCAAGGAGAGAAGCAACTTAGAACGAAGGAGAAATTTCCTGACAGTTAGAACAATGAATCAGTGGAACAACTTGCCTCTGCTCATTGCAGAATACCTTATGCCACCAGACTCGAAATTCTAGACCTAGAAAACCTAGAACTACGCTGCTTTTGGTCCGGTCTAAATATAGTATATAAAATCATACATTGCAATGCCCTTCTGGTCAATGAATATGTTGAAAGAAATATCCTTCTGGGTTCAGTTCCAAGTGGGGAAAAAGACACTGGAAACATGGAGGCTGCTTGGAAAGTTTAATGGTGAACAGGACCACATGGTCTGGAGCTCCAGAGAAAGATGATCACATGCTTGAAGGAGAAGATCAAGAAAAAAAGGGCGGAGGTGCTGAGAGTATCTGGGTTTTATAACCTTTGTTGGGATTTGAATTGAAGCTTGTTTCTAATTGGTTGTCAGACTCCCATGAGGGGCAACTCTGTAGGCTGTCCTGAGTTCCAAGCTTGGTTGACCCTTGCTGGATGATCTATGCCCCCAAAAGGGCCCTTGGCAATTGCTATAGCTTTACCTGGAGACCTTTCTTATGTAAAGTATTCTGGCTCAGGCCTTAATGGCCCACCCATTAACAAAGGTGGGGGTGAGATTCTGCTTCTGGGGTTCTACTCTTTTTAGAAGAAATATTCTGCCTTTTAAATATCTACCAGAATACTTCATTTTTCTAGGAGAGTTGGGTGCCAACTTCCTACAAATACTTCAGCTTCAACCATAACAATACAAGAGCACACAATAGATACAAACTCAAAGTTAACCGCACCAAACTTGATTGCAGGAAATACGACTTCAGCAACAGGGTGGTCAATGTCTGGAATACTCTACCTGACTCTGTGGTTTCTTCCCCAAACCCCAAAAACTTTAACCTCAGACTGACTACTATTGACCTCACCCCTTTCCGAAGAGGTCTGTAGGGGGCGTGCATAAGCGCACCAATGTGCCTATCGTCCCTGTCCTATTGTTTCTTTTTATTTTTCTTATATGCATCCATTTCATGTATTCATAACAATGTTTATACTTATACCTGTTATCTTGTAAGCGATTGACAAATCAAATAAATAAATAAATAAAATAAAGTTGTGAATGCTCCAACACTGGAAGTTTTTAAGAAGAGACTGGACTGAAACGGGATAGGCTGGACTAAAAGTTCTCCAAGAACCCTTCCAGCTCTATTCTGATTGGATTGATTGAATTAATGCAAGGCATCCCAGCTCCATTCTGCAAGACGGAGGTATGGGATCTGCTTGCAACCTCTAAGATCCTCTCCTCCTCCTTCCCCCTGGGACACCTACCCTTCACACCTTTCCCGATGGACTTCGGGGCCTCTGCTTAGATCTCTCCCAAGAAATGGAAGGGGAAGTGACATCCCAGACCACACCCGCTATCTGCCTGGCATTAACCCTTTTAAGCAGGGGTCTCCAAACTTGGCAACTTTTAAGATTTGTGGACTTCAACTCCCAGAATTCCTCAGCTAGTCAGGCTGCAGGGCAATTCTGGGAGTTGAAGCCAACAAATCTTACACTTGCCAAGTTTGGAGATCCCTGCTTTTAAGGCTCCGATGGTCTGTTTCCCTTTTCTCCCCTAAGCTGTTCCTCCCTGCCGCTGCATCCAGCAGACTCGAGAAGGGCTGCAGCCAAAGTTGCAGGAGGCAGGCTGGGCAGCTTGTTGAGGATGGTGCATGGCCAAGGCTGGCTCAGGAGGATGGAATTCTTCCCCCAATTCTCATGCACACAAAAAGCAACTGCTTTCACTTTTTTCAGGAGCACAGATCCACCCTTCACACGTTTACCCGCAAGTCAACGCAACGCACTCACCTGCCCAAAGATGGAAGCATCCCATTGAGGCTGGGGGTGCCAGTTGGAGGATTAAAACGAGAGAGATATGGTCTGGGGGGCTAGAGCGGCAGAACGCCGGCGGTTACCCTCACTTCCACCACCGCGACCAGAAACCGTATTTCCACACTAAAATACCAGCAGCTGGCAAAGTTCTCTGGCGCATGCTCAGTTTTCCCTCTGAAGCCAGGAAGGTTGCCAGGACTTTGATTTTTTTTCCCTGAGAGAGCCGCCTATTGGATCTCACTTGCATAGCAGGCGGGAACGGGGATAGGGGAGATTGTTTCCCCAGTTTAAAAAAATAAAACAACTGAGGATTTATTTTTTTTAATATAGCTTAATGATGGTATAAAATACATTGTTCATTTCATCACCGGGCATGTGGCTTACATAGTAAGATTTGGAGCCACAAATTAATAATAAAAAATTACATATATATATACACACACACACACACACACACACACACACACACTATATATATATATATATATATATATATATATATATATATATATATATATATATATATATATATATATATATATAAAAAGCGAAATTCCACTCACAAAATCTCCAGAACCGTAAAGCCTACAAACTTGAAATTTGGCACATATGTTCCTCTTGGCCTCTAGGTGCTCACCAAGAAAGGATTTTTCAAAATGACCATCAGAGCCTTAGTATTTCCTATATTATTATTATTAACACACTCTGATGCTAAGGAGTTCTAATCCTTCTCCCCACCTGAAAAGAAGCAGAGGAGAGGAGTTTCAGTTTTAGTTTCATAGCAGCAACTGGCTTTAGTACAGAACAGTTGAGCTAAGCTGCGCCCAGGCTCCTTGCTGTCTCCTTGCTTACACAGCAAATACTGTTTCAGTTTCCAAACAGCCCTCAACTCTCTCACACACTGACAGGACGCTAACCAGATGAATACTGACGGATGCTGGTAGGCAGAGGCAGATTTCTCCCCACCCCTTATTTTCCTCCCCAAAAACTAAGCCCGACCACATAGTTTCGTAGTGAAGCATAGGTATCGAACTAGTTTATAATATAATATGTATTAGGCTTGTTTTTATGTTATTTTTCCTCTCCTTTGCAGAAACTGTCAAGAAAAGTTTAGGTCTGTATTTTTCAAACTCGACAACTTTAAAATGTGTGGACTTTCAACTTCCAGTATTCCCAAGTTAGCATATATACATAATACATTTTATATATAAGTAAATCACAGTCTCTCCACTCTAATTCTGTCCTTTTGGGGTATACTTTCCACAGTGTTTTTGAACAAAGGATGCTTGTGATGAATAGATAAATATCAGATAATAATAAACAGATAATCAGAGTTGGAAGGGACCTTGTAGGTCATCTAGTCCAACCCCTCCGCCCAAGCAGGAGACCCTACACCATTTCTGACAAATGGGAATCCAATCTCTTCTTGAAAGCCTCAAGTGATGACGCTTCCACAATTTCCAAAGGCAAAGCTGTTCCATGGGTTGATTATTCTCACTGTCAGAAAGTTTCCCCTTATTTCCAGATTGAATCTCTCCTTGTTCAGTTTCCATCCATTGTTCCTTGTCTGGCCTTCAAAGATGCTTTCAAAAATAGCTTGACCCCTTCCTCCTCTCTGTGGCAGCCCCTAAAATATTGGAAGATTGCTATTGTGTCTTCCCTGGTCCTCCTCTTCCCTAGACTAGCCATGCCCAGTTCCTGTAACCATTCTTCGTATGTTTTAGTCTCCAGTCCCCTAATCATCCTGTACTTCTCTGTACTTTTTCCAGAGTCTCAAAATCTTTTTTATAATGTCTTCACCGTGAAGCACTGTGAAGCAGTATATAAGTTTGTAAGTCATCATATTTCATCAACTTTAGACTTTTGTCATGGTCTTCCCACATTTTGAAGCATGGCCCTGATGGAGGTTAAAAAACAGTGGGAGAAAAACGATGCACTTTTGGCTGATGTACGTTCACTTGAATGGATCCTTTTCCAGGAAGTAAATCTAGTAGAATGATGAAGGTCTTTCCATGCTTCTTTTGTTAACACGGTTTCTCCTCTATGTGGATTGTTTTATGGGAAGTCAGGGAGCTGTTCCGGGTGAAGCTCTTTCCACACTCCAGGCATTTATAAGGTTTGTCTCCCATGTGGATCCTTTTATGAGAAAGCAGAGAGCTGATGACCGCAAATCGTTTCCCACATTTGCTGCATATATAGGGTTTCTCCTCTGAGTGAACTATCTGATGTCGGGTCAGATCGATACTCAGTCTGAAGTTCTTGCCGCAGTCCCGGCATTTGTGGGGTTTCTCGCCTGTGTGGATCTTCTTATGGGAAGTAAGATTACTCCTTTTTGTAAAGGTCTTTCCGCACTCTGCGCATTTCCACCGTTTCTCCCCTGTGTGAATTTGTTTGTGGTAACTGAGATGATAGTTCTGACGGAAGCTCCTTCCGCACTCCATGCAGTGATATGATTTCTCTCCTAGGTAGTTAGTGACAGTCCCAGGATTGGGCCGATGGTCATACTTTCCGGATCCTGTGCCTCCATATGGTTCCATTTTATTCTGGGTGCCACAACGTTTACACGAATCCGTTTTATCCGTTATACTTCCCCCACAAAACTGACACTTTTCAGTTCTTTCTCCTTTAAAACCTGACTGGATTTGGGAGTTCTTGATTTCAGCACGAGAAGCAGAAGGTTTCTCTTCTCCGGATTTTAGATGGTTTCCATCACCTCTCGTTGGTTTCGATTGACTGCAAAATGTCTCTTCAGCCATTTCAATTTTGCTGGTTGGCTCCAGTGCCTGACGTGGCTCCTTATACCTCTTCATCCCTTGTTCAGCTCCTGCATGAGAGAAAAAGTGAAGAAAAAAATTAAGACTATTGTGTTTAAGGAACCAATTTTGAATTCTACCATCTCTACAGTTTTCTTTCATTTTTGTATACCTGAATAAAACTAAGATTATTTTTTCAGAGAGAAGTTGGGGTGACTTTTTAGCAACTAAACACTTTACTAAACAATTTATTAAACACAAGAATTAGCCAAAGAAAAAAGAAAAAAAACCTTACTACTCAATTCTGAAATGGATGAAAAAATAAATGAATGATAGATTAAGGGATGAAAGAATAAATGAATGACAAAGAAGTTTAGATTAAGGAATGAAACAATAAATGAACAATAAAGTTAAGCCAAGATTAATGGATAAAAGAATAAATGAATGGTAAAGTTAAGGTTACATTAATGGATAAAAGAATAAATGAATGATAAAGTTAAGGTTAGATTCAGGGATGAAAGATTAAATGAATGATAAAGTTAAGGTTAGATTAAGGGATGAAAAAATAAATGAATGATAAGGTTAGATTAGTGGATGAAAGAATAAATGAATGGTAAAGTTAAGGTTAAATTAAGGAATGAAAAAATAAATGAATGATAAAGTTAAGGTTACATTAAGGGATGAAAGAATAAATGAATGGTAAAGTTAAGGTTAGATTAGTGGATGAAGGAATAAATGAATGACAAAGAAGTTTAGACTAAGGAATGAAACAATAAATGAACAATAAAGTCAAGGCAAGATGAGTGGATAAAAGAATAAATGAATGATAAAGTTAAGGTTAGATTAAGGGATGAAAGAATAAACGAATGATAAAATTAATATTAGATTAAATTATGTTGGAAACCATCACAGAGAAACACATGAATCATTTCTGGAAGTCTGAGTTCCTCCTTGAACTTCCTTGAAGTTGATGTGGGTCTGTGCCAGGAGTGACATTCTTCTTCTAGTTCTTCTAGTCAGAAGACTGGATTAAGAATTTATTGGAAAGAACTGACAGGCTGATTGTTTCTACATATAGATTTATGTTCTTCAGTCTGGAACAAAAACCCAGAGAGCTTCTTACTGAGACAGGCCAAGTTCCTTGATGTCTCCATCATGACCTCTCCATGCAGAGCTCTTTGGCTGGAATCCAGAAGAGCCCATTCCTCCTTCGTGAAACGGACTCCCACCTCTTCCTGAAGGAGAAAGGAACAATTTCTTATTAACACACCCAGGCTGAGGGAAGGTTCTCAACTTCTCTCCCCTCAAAACTCTCCCAGGCAAAGATGCAGAATGCAGTTAATGCCTGCTTTCTGAGGAATTATTTGCCCGCGAATATATTTAATTGGAGAATGTGAATGATGACACCCAGTCCGTGAATGTGCTCAATTAGAGGATCTGGTTTATGAGACACCTGGGGGGAGGGGGAGGGAGGAGACAGTGTCACAGGTGACTGTAAATTACGTATACCAGAGATGGCTTGCTGTCAGGATTCCAGCAATCGCCCTAATTAAATCATGATTCTCGAGCCAACCTTCAAAAAACTTCAAAGGATTCATTAGAGGCGACATATTGGCACTGCCCCGTATGAAGCCAACTCTAGCATAGGTACTTTACAGTCACCTGTGATCCTGTTTCCACCCTCCCCCTGGATGTGTTGAAGGATCAGGTAATGGAATGTATGTACGGAGGAGGCCCTGGGGATCAGAGGAAGGGATAGGACCCAGGTATGGATGGAATGGATATGAGAGGGAGGAATATGAATTCTGATACAACATTTTCTCTTGTCTTCATTTCTTTGCCTTAAGCAGCCTTGCTCCTTCCTGCCTTCTCTCTCTACAGAAGGAGGGGGTGTTGCGGGGGTGGGAGGTGCTGCCTCAGACAAAGGTTTCAAACTGCTTTTAATTTTCTCTGAGGAAGGAGGGGGGTCGCGGGGAGTGGGGGTGCTGCTTTGAGCTGCTCTGCAATAGGAAAGAGGTTGGAACCGCACACGAGGCAGAAGTTAACGCCTTAAACCACTAGCCAGGATATTAGGAACAAGCATAGCTTGCTTATAAGAAAACCCCCCAAAACCACATAGCTGGCACATGAAACTAGGACACGTTGCAAGATACCTGTGACCTGGGGTGAAACACAGGTGATACGACATTTAGCTATGTAGGGGGCTGAGATCCAAACAACCAATCAATATTATCTGTTATGCATGCATTATTAGGGGAAGGGCAAAGGGCTGAATGTGACCACCCCTTGACTATAAAAATTGCTGTAAGATTGTAATCGGGGCCCTTAGTTAGCTTTTGAGCCAGGGTCCTTATATCTTGATACCAAAATAAAAGTATATTGTATCACACCTTGTGTCCGGTGACTTATCAGCTTCGGCACCAAGCAAGAGCCCAGTTTTGGGGACAACAGTGTCATAAACCAGATTCTCCAATTGAGCACATTCATGGGCTGGATGTCATCAATCACGTTCTCCAATTAAATATATTCACGGGCAAAAGCTCTTGTATTTTAGTTACAATCTTTTAAAGATAAGAGTTGGAATGTAGTTTCGCTTTCAAACTGCTGCACTGCTCTTCCAGATTTCCTTCCTCCCCCCCCCCTTTTAATAGCAACTACTAAAACAGGCATAGGAATGTTTTATGAGTTGACATTATGTATGGAAACAGAAATAGCTCCAAATGGCTGACTGATAATTCACTGAGAAATTGTTCAGGAATATTCTATCAAAGGACTGGGCCGCAGTGCCTCTGCCAGTGAAAATGGGGCCCAGAGAGCCTAGCAAAACGAACTATTAGGAAAACAAAACAAAACAAAAGGAGAAATGTTTCCCCTTCTGCATTTGAGCATCCAAGAAGGGACAGGAAAGGAGAAAGGGGAAGAGGAAAGACAAAGAAAAAGAAGGGAAGATGGGAAGAGAGCCAGGAAGGAAAAATAAGGAAAAAGGGGAAGGAAGAAGAAAGGAGAAGGAAGAGGGTAGGAAAAAGAAGGGAGGAAGGGAGGGAGGGAGATTATAATGACAGGGAGGGAGGGAGGGTCTGACCACCACAGGTGCCCCCCCAATACAAGTGATGTCAACCTAGCCACGCCCCCACCCCCATCTCCCACCCTCCAACGTCAAACACAACCCCGATGCGGCCCTCAATGAAATCAAGTTTGACCCTCTTGTTCTAGAAGAATTCCAAGGTGAAGTTCTTGTGAGTGGCCCATCAGGAAGTAGCATAACGTAGCATGATAAGGGTGCTCCAAGGGAATTCGAGAAGAAAAATACAATTTGAGGGGTCCTTGGTGTTCTCTGAGCTTGCTTGTCTTCTTCCACATCTTTCATTACTCAAACTAGGAGACATCATCACTGCTAGCATTGATGGCGTTACCTAGTTTGGGTAATAAAAGGTCCACAAGAAAACAATCGAGCTCGGAGATCACTAAGGACTCCTCATTTCAATCCCGAGCTATCAATATTATCCCAAAGGTACTTTTTTCAAGAGGCAACTGGACTTTCTGGTTTTTATTTGAAGACCTTTTGCTTCTCATCTAAGAAGCTTGCGGAGTTGAAGAAGCTCCTGGGATGAGAAGCAAAACACCTTCAAAGATAAACCAGAAAATCCAGTTGCCTCTTGAAAAAAAGCACCTTTGGGACAGCCACGACCTGGATGACTGAGAAATCTCCATAGACATATAAACTAGGACTGCAGAAAAAACAACCTGCCTTCCATTGGAGACCTGCATTTTGCACAAGTCAAAAAGAGGGCTGTGAAAATATTTACAGACCCCTCACATCCTGGACATAAACTGTTTCAACTCCTTCCCTCAAAACGACGCTATAAAGCACTGCTTACCAGAACAACTAGACACAAGGACAGTTTTTCTCCAAACGCCATCACTCTGCTAAACATAATTCTCTGCTTGTATCCTTACGATTTATATTGACTGTTTCCTAGTATGATTTGATTGCTTTTTTGTACCTTATGACTGTATTAAGTGTTGCACCTTATGATTCTTTTCCTTTTTTTTTTCTTTTCTTTTTCTGTATGCTGAGTATCAGGATTCCGGCAGTTACCGCAATTAAATCATGAGTCTCGAGCCAAACTTCCAAGACTTCAAAGGATTTATTAGGAGTTAACATGTCCGGCACTGCCTGGGTGTAGCCAACTCTGAGACACATAATTCATTGTCACCCTTGACCCTGGTTTTCCCCCACCTCCTGAGTGTATCATAATTCATATTCTCCAATGAGACACATCCAGGGGTGGGTTTCTACTGGTTCGCACCGGTTCTATAGAACCGGTTGTTAACATCACCAGTAGTTCTAAGAACTGGTAAAACCGACCCCTGCTTGGCCCCGCCCCTCTCCGCCGCTCCTACGGGCCAAAAAATGATTTTTATTACTGTGCATGCGCGAAAATCCCTTCCTCATTCTTCCCTGCCCCTTCTCTGCCCCAGCCCCCACCCCATCCACCTCTCCAAAGTAAAAAAAGACCCAGTTTTTTAAAAAAAAGAACTGGGTTTTTGCAAGACGTCGAAAATCCTTCCTCATTCTCCCCTCACCTTCTCCCTTTGCCCCGCCCCACACCTATCCGCCTCTCCAAAGTTGAAAAAATCCATTTTTAAAATGGTGTTTTTACATGACGTATGAAATCCCTCCTCATTCTTCTCCCCTGTTGCCTGCCCCTCCTCTTCATTCTCTGCCCCCACCCCATCCGCCTTCCTCTCCAAAGTTGAAAAAAACTAGTTTAAAGGTTATTTTACTGTGCACGCAGAAAATCCTTCCTCATTCCCCCCCACCAGCTTTGCTCTGCCTTTACTTATAGCTAAGCATGTATGCAGCATTTTCTTTCCACCAGTGCCATCGCCACAGCAGCAGCAGCAGCAGCTGGCACAGCCATTCCAGCCATCGCTGCCTGCCTTTCTGCCAATTGTTGAGTGAGAATGAGGGTGCAGCCCTGTCGCCACCGGCTTAATGAGCTCAGCCCCTCGCCTGCCAGCCTGTCTCCCTAGGCCTGCGCTGCCTGTTTGCCTCCCGAAGTCCTGGTCAGCTTTAAAGAAGGCGCATGCAGTCCCCTGCCACCGCTTAGCTGCTGTTCTGTCCGCCCGGACTGCCTACCTTGGCCAGCCTCTGAAGAGCGGATCAGGGGTGGCGACTCCTCCAATCCGGTCACCTACCTCCACTGCCGCCAGTCTGCCGTCAGATGCCCACCACCTCCTGCCAACCCCTGATGCCCACCGCCTTTTGCTGACGCCTCCCTGCCTCACCCGCCGGCCTCCCCCGCTCATCTTCCTCCCCGCCCATTGTTGCTGCCTTGCCTTCCCACCACCGATTGGTAGTGAGGAGGCAAAGCAGCAGCTCCTGCTGGGCCGGTCCCCTACCTCCTCCTGCCGCCACCAGCCCGGTCGAGAGCCGACTCCTGGGCCGGCCATCCTCGCTGCAGCAAGCTAGAAGATTGAGGAGGACCCCGGCATAGTTGGCTAGTCAACTTGCCTGTCTCCTTTTGAAGTTGCTTTTTATATTTATTATTTATTTTTTTTTTTTACTATCTGTTTTTGTTTTTATTAATCATAAAAACAAAACAGATACTAAAGAAATAAATAAACACATAAATAAAAATTATTTTACTATTCATCTTGATGTTTCTTTCTCCTTTTCTTAAAGAAACATCAAGATTAATAGTAAAATAATTTTTATTTATGTGTTTATTTATTTCTTTAGTATCTGTTTTGTTTTTATGCTTAAAACATAACATAAAAACAAAACAGATAGTAAAAAAATAAATAAACACATAAATAAAAAAAGCAATTTACCAAAAGGGAGACAGGCAACTTCTTGTTACATTGATGTTGTTATACATTATCTGTTTCTGCTTAAATCAATATATAGCAACATCAATGTAACAAGAAGTTGCATGCATACATAAATGGAATTTTTGTTTAAATAAAAGTGTTTTATTTTTTTTAAACATAAACAAAACAAACATAAAACATAAACCATCTTCAGTTGCATAGTGTGTTGGTTGGTACAAATAACTTGTGCACAATTTCTGCAGTTTTTCCCTTCCAATTTGCATTAATCCTTATATCATAAATCCACTATATATAGTTATATTATTATTATTAATTACTTACTAGACTACTAATATTACATCTTTTATGCGAGCAAATCACCATTTTTACTTAATCTACTTTATAATGTTCATTTCATCATCACCAATCTATTCTATAACAATATATCCTTACTTTACCTTACCTCTGTAATTCTATTATACTTATATTATAAAGTATTATAAAATATTTCATAAATGAAAAAGCAAAGCAGAAACAAATATCAATAAGTACAGCAGTGTAACAGAAAAATTAAATTTCTTTGTATTGACTTATTTCTAATTTTGTTAATTATATCAACATGTTTATAATTATCAACCTTCTGTATTTAATTCATACATAGCAATTATTATTCTCCACCTAATTTCTCCCTCTTATCTCTATTCATTTCTGCACATTGTAATTTCATTTTCATCTCATCTCTTCATTTTCCCACTATTGTGCAAACATAATTCTAGCCACTGTTAACACGCATAACATTAAATATGTATTGTACTCCCTTTATGCGGGTACCAACAAAAATATTTCTGGTTTTAAAATTTAAATCTATATGTTGCTTTACCATTTTTGCTAACCTGGACACTATATCCTCTTGAATAGTTACACTAGCAGTGCCCAATACTGAATTCATACATTCCAGTTTTTTAAACTGAGGAATAAATTTCAGGAAAAGAATTCAGTATTGCTCTGTGGATGTGCCTATCAATTCCATTTGTAATCTAACTTCTTAGATGATTTTGTAGTATTATCTTTTTTTGTACTATATATATCTGCATAAGGTTGTAAAAAGCTTCAGTATATTTTCAAGCTACATTCTAAAAAGGTTAGGTGACCAAACATGGCTTCCCCCTGGCTTCTCTCTCTCTGCTATAGAGAACATTCCATCCTGGACTGTTGGTCCAGGTAAGTAGTCTTGGCTAGGAAAGATTTTTGTGCTACTACTGGCACAAAATAACAAACTCCCTTGGTTTGTTAATAGTATTTCCATTTTAAGTGTTTCTTTTTCAATTAATGAATTGTAATTATAAAAATATCAGCCATTCTTTTATATACACAGTGCAACATCTTTTTTATAGACTGTCATTTTCAAATCCACTTTCAGTTCCGTCTCATTCTTGTCTGGTGAAACTTGTTCCTCTTCCATAACATCTTTTAAACACTAACTAGCTATAGTGTCAGGGACTCTTAAAAGTAACTGAATATTACTGATCCCCGTTCCTTGCCTGCTTTCTTCGCTTGCCACTGCCTTCACCACTCAACTTACAACAACAATCAAGTCCAAACCACTGTTGATTTTTTTTTGCAGCATATTGCCAAGATGAAAAGGCAAATGAGTGTCTGCTTTCTTCGGCAAGAAAACAAAAGGAGATCCAAAAGAGTCACAACCACAACCATTGGAGTCTGAGGAAAGCAGAGCCAGTACATCATCCATCAAAGAAAGCGGAGCCAGCACATCATCACACAGCTGATGATGCTCGTGTTAAACACAAGAAAACTGTAACTTGGGATGATAATAGAAAAGCAATTTGGGAGTACTTTAAGTTTTATTGTTTTTTGTAAAGTTTTGTTATGTAATAGTTTTTGATTAATATTTTAAAATGTTGTAACAATATAGTTTTGTGTACCTTTTTATTATTTAAGCATTAAAGACATGACCTAATAAACTATCTTGTTTTGGTATAACTTTTTTAATACTTAGTCATTGGGGCAAAGAAGTGATTTTTAGTCGCCCAGCCCTCTGCAGCCCTCCCCGTAGCTGCCCGCACCTCACCTCACAGGCTTTGGAAACTGGCAATAAGCACTTGCCAAGCAATTGGCCACTAAGCGAGCACCTGGTCATTAAGTGAGGACCACTTAAATTTGGGTTGCCAGCCACATGGCCACCTGCCCGGGCCTTGCCTGGGCCTCCCCAGGCCTTGGAAACTGGCAATAAGCACTTGCCAAGCAATTGGCCACTAAGCGAGCACTTGGTCATTAAGTGAGGACCACTTAAATTTGGGTTGCCAGCCACATGGCCACCTGCCTGGGCCTTGCCTGGGCCTCCCCAGGCCTTGGAAACTGGCAAAAAGCACTTGCCAAGCAATTGGCCATTAAGCGAGCACCTGGTCATTAAGAGGACCACTTAAATTTGGGTTGCCAGTCACATGGCCATGCCCACCCATCACATGACCATGTAACCATGCCTACCCCAGTCACATGACCATGTAGCCACGCCCAACCAGCAAGCCACTCCCACCCCAGTCACATGACCACCAAGCCACACCCACAAATTAGGCCACACCCACAGAACCGGTTGTTAAGAAATTTGAATCCCACCCCTGGACACATCCATAGCCAAGAGTCATCAATCATGTTCTCCAGTTAGATTTTTGCACGGTAGAAACTTCAGTCACCTAGTTATTATCTCTGAAAAACTATGTATGGAATGCAGTTTCGATTTCCAAGCTGCCGCACTGCTCTTTCAAACCCCTTTCCCCCCTCCCTTTCTGTTGGCAACTGTAAAAAGACCATAGAAATATTTTATGAGTTGACACTGAGAGCATATGCACCAAGACAAATTCCTTGTGTGACTAATCACACTTAGCCAATAAAGAATTCATTCGTTCAAATATTCTCCTTTCTTGGAAATACAATTAATTTTTGATGGAATACAAAGCTCACACTTGTGCTATGGAGTGTTTGTCCTCATACCTGAGCTGGAAGCACAATCGTGGTTTCTGTATCCCCAGAAAGAAGAGATGTTTCCATAGGGACCATCGGTGTCATTCCATTCTCTGTGAGTAAAGACAAAAAATCACTTAAAATCCTTAAAATGCCTATGGCACTCTAGAACAAACAAACACATTTAGCAGCTGAGAACCCATGAGATCTCTTCACCGCATTCAGAATTTTTTTTTCTACAAAACAATTGAGAATGAAAGTAGCTCAGACAGTGCAAACTCCTAAGGACTTCAGCAGACAAATTCCTTACCTAGTTCTGTATCCTCCTGAGATCTGCCTCGTAAGACCAGATCCTGGGAATGATATGGCATATCCCCCCGTATTTTAGAGGGTCCAGCAAATCTCTCCACGAAGGGTTCCTGAACATGAAGCAACAGCAACAGAGAGAAAGAGAAAATTGGTAACTGACCTCTGCCTTAAACTTTATAATACACCCTGGGAAGAAGGCCTGAGTTTCTTGTTCTTGGAAATAGCTAGGAAGTAGCAACAGCAACAGAGAGAAATGCAAAAATTTTAACTGACCTCTGCCTTAAACTTGATAACACACACTGCAAAGAAGGCCTGAGCTCCTTATATGCCTGGAAATTACTAGGAAGTAGCAACAGCAATGGGGAAAAAAAGGAAAAATTGGTACCTGACCTCTGCCTTAATCTTTATAATACCATCCTGGGAAGAAGGCCTGAGCTTCTTATGTCCTTAGAAATTGCTAGGAACCGTATTCATCTGTCTAACAAAGAAATAAAATTTCCTCCTGATGCTACTACTACTCTCCTGGAAAAATAATTTGGAAAGAGCAAGAGAACAATTTGCCAAAAAAGGAAGAAAAATAACTTCCAATAAAGGAGAACATTTGTGTTCTGACTAAGGCTTCCGAGACCGTAATGAAGCACATGCTTAGTTAAAACAACTCTTGTTTTATTTCAGCGCTGGGAATTATGTTCATTCCCAGCCTGTAATGAGTCCCAATCAGTCCCTTGAGATAAGCACCCACCTTTTCTCTTTTGAATTGCTGTCAACAACTGAAGTGCCAAATGAAGTATAAAAAGCCAACCAAAGTACAAAGTCCACACAGAATTTCAAGGATCAATCCAAACAGAATGAACGACTTTGCTTCCTGCAAAGGTTTCTTCACCTTTGCCTGTCCTTTATACCTTATGGGTGGGGCAATCACCTCCAAGCCTTACTCCTGAGTCGCTCCTTTTGTCTCAGCTGCTCTTGCCTTCTAGCAGCTCTGTGCACATATGCACTGGAACAGGCTCTCCTTGTTCCTCTGCCTTGCTGCTGCTGAGGCTCCAGAGTCAGCACCCCACTCCCAGATGGTCCTGGCCCCATCTCTGCATCTGACGCAGGACCCTCATCCGAGTCCTCTCCAGACTCCTGGACTGGTACCTGTTCTTCCCCACTTTCCAATTCCTTTTCTGTCTGCACTGGCTGCCGGCAAACCACAACAATTTGTAGCTGAAATGAGGGACTCTTGGTGCTCTCTGAACTTGGTTGTCTTCTTCCACACATTTCATTACCCTAACTGGGCAACATCATCAGTGCTAGTCCTGGCAGTGATGATGTTATCTAATTTGGATAATGAAATGTCTGCAAGAAGACAACCGAGCTCAGAGAGAATTGAAATCTCTTCCTTTCATAGTCCCCAAAAGGAGCCATTTAGGAATAAAAACATTCCACATTTGAACATCGCTCTCTTTGAACCAACAAGAAGACATTTTCCCACCTGCAGCTCTTCCAGCCTCTTCTCTTCGGCTTGGTTGAGGAGAAAGCCTTCTGCAAGGGCCACCGCCTGGGAACTGGTCTCCGCTCCACACTCCCGCACCCAGTTTTCTACTTCCGCGGGAAGGATGGTCAGGAACTGCTCCAGGATCATCAAGTCCAGCATCTGGGCTTTGGTGTGTATTTCTGGCTTGAGCCACTGATGATAGAGATGGTAGAGACGGCTGCAAATGTCTCGGGGCCCTTCAGCTTCTTGGTAGCAGACCTCACGGATGTGGCGATGTTTGACAGCATAGGTCTCTTTTCCTCCTACCTCCCGTGCTGTGTCTCGCAGGGCCTTTTTCTCTCTATGATTCCACAGCACAAAAGGATCTCTTGGATCGGCAGAAGACTTTTCACTCATAGGACCAGCCTGGCTCCAAGGGATTTTCTGAGCCATCTTTGGGAACAAGGGTTTTTCTTCTCAAGGAAATCCGAAAAGCACCTCCACAAGACTCTGGAAAGAGTGCAGAGAAGAGCAACCAAGATGATTAGGGGCAGGGGTGGGATTCAAAAATTTTAACAACTGGTTCTGTGGGCGTGGCTTAGGTGGTCATGTTATTAGCTGGGTGTGGCCAACTCAACATCACTCACATTGAGGCACGCATCTCCTCACCTGGCCTCTCATGACTGTGGGGATGCTTCAACAGTCGTAAGTGTGAAAAATGGTCATAAGTCACTTTTATCAGTGCCATTGTAACTTTAAATGGTCACTCTATACAAGCAAAGTACCAGCAAAGGAGGGGAAAATAACTCCAGAGACGTTCCTGAGACAGGAAGTCTAGTCCTGCCAAGAATGTAATAAGGGTCAAGGGAGAGGCAGTTTCTGTAAGCAACACAGGTGGCATGCAGAGCCATTTGTGCCGGCACATGAGCACACAGGCTCACTGCGCATGCAGATTTTCAGATGGTTTGAGGCGTTTTTCGGCCTCCCAGAGGCTTGAAAAAAGCCTCAGCAGGCCGAATGTAATACCAGAAGTGATTAAACAGGCCTATTCGGCCTGCAGATACTTTTTTTCAAGCCTCTGGGAGGCTGATAAACGCGTCAAACCAGCTGAAAATTAGATGTGAGGCACAGTGCAGGTGGGGGGCGGGGATGGGCAGCATGGGGGGATTGCACACGCATGTGCAGGGGCGTGGGGGATATGCATTGCCCTCTGGCTGCTGGTATGTGAGCGCGCGCAAGTGCACATACAATTTTTGGCACAGGAGCCCAAAAACGTTAGCCACCACTGGCATAGGATCTCCTGCTTGAGCAGGGGGTTGGACTAGAAGACCTCCAAGGTCCCTTCCAGCTCTATTCTGATTGGATTGATTGAATTAATGCAAGGCATCCCAGCTCCATTCTGCAAGACGGAGATATAGGATCTGCTTGCAACCTCTAAGATCCCCTCCTCCTCCTCCCCCCTGGGACTCCTACCCTTCCCACCTTTCCCGATGTACTTTGGGGCCTCTGCTTAGATCTCTCCCAAGAAATGGAAGGGGAAGTGACATCCCAGACCAGGCCCCCTAAGGTATCATGAATTATCAGAGGCAGACCTCTCTGAGAGCGAAAATTCGCTAGAGATGGTCACACTAGTGGAGTCGTTGCTTATGGCGATGTCATTAATCACATGTCACCCAAGATCCGGACTCAACCTTTCCCGGTTCCGCGCGTATATGCATCCTAACATTTGAGCGAGCCAGCAACGGTAAGGAGACCAATGTCCATACAATCCCTGCGGCTCAAGCCCAAAGTCTGTAGCCCGGCGCCAGATGGTTCATACAGCAGTCCCTGGTTAGACAGGATGACAGGGAGGTGGTGGACTCAGACAGAAGAGGAAACGGCGGCCCAACGGTAAATATTTAATAAAATTAAGGCTCCGATGATCTGTTTCCTTTTTCGCCCCTCAGAGAAGCTGTTCCTCCCTGCAGCTGCATCCAGCAGACTCGAGAAGGGCTGCAGCCAAAGTTGCAGGAGGCAGGCTGGGCAGCTGGTGGAGGACGATGCATGGCCAAGGCTGGCCCAGGAGGATGGAATTCTTCCCCCAATTTCTCATGCACACAAAAAGAAGCAACTGCTTTCACTTTTTTCAGGAGCACAGATCCACCCTTCACACGTTTACCCGCAAGTCAACGCAACGCACTCACCTGCCCAAAGCTGGAACCAAACCCTTGAACGCTGGGGGTGGCAGTTGGAGGGTTAAAACGAGAGAGAGAGGTGGTCTGGGGGAGGCTAGAACGGCGCAACACGGGCGGTGACCCTTACTTCCGCCACCGCGGCCAGGGACGGTATTTCCACACTGAAATACCAACAGCTGGCAAAAGTTCTCCGGCGCATGCTCTGTTTTCCCTCTGAAGCCAGGAAGGTTGCCAGAACTTTGATTTTTTCTCCCCTGAGGGAGCCGCCTGTTGGATCCCATTTGCATAGCAGGGGGGGAGGGGGGAGATTGTTGCCCCAATTTAAAAAAATAAAACAACTGAGGATTTATTTTTTTAGTATGGCTTAATGATGGTATAAAATACATTGTTCATTTCATCACTGGCATGAGGCTTACATAGTAAGATTTGGAGCCACAAATTAATAATAAAAAATTACAGACAAACCATCTATCTATCTATCTATCTATCTATCTATCTATCTATCTATATTCATAGATTTTCACGGGTAAACGTTGCCAAGGTACTCTCAATCTTACACGGGACAAGACCCGAATACACCAAGACCTACATATATATATATATATATATATATATATATATATGTATGTATGTATATAATGTTTTCATAGATTTTCACGGGTAAAGGTATGTAGGTCTTGGTGTATTCGGGTCTTGTCCCGTGTAAGATTAAGAATACCTTGGCGATGTTTCGACGAGATCCCACTCGCCATCTTCAGGCTGGTGTCTTCGGCTTTGTATACACACACACACACACACACACATACTTAAAATGACCATCAGAACCTTAGTATTTCCTATATTCTTATTATTAACACGCTCTGATGCTAAGGAGTTCTACTCCCCCTCCCCACCTGAAAAGAAATCTGTTCCAAATGCAAAACACAAGCAGAGAAGTTTCAGTTTCAGAGCACCAAGCAGCTTTAGTACAGAATGGTTGAGCTTAAGCCACCCCCAGGCTTCTTGCTGTCTCCTTCTTGCTCACACAACAAATACTGTTTCAGTTTCCAAACGGCCCTCAACTCTCTCACACACTGACAGGACGCTAGGCAGATGAGTACCGATGGATGCTGGTAGGCAGGCACAATTTTTCCCCTTTATTTTCCTCCCCAAAAACTAAGCCCCACTACATAGTTTCATAGCGAAGCACGGGTATCGAGCTAGTTAATAATATGCATGTATATCTCCTAAGCATTGCCACACAGTAATTGCATCTATTTGCTTGTAGATAAAATGAATAGATCTCAATGGACATTTAATCATCAGGAGGCATCTGGGAGCATTGTTTATTATGTGTATTTATATGTTTATTTATTAGGCTGGTTTTTATGTGTGATTTTTCCCCCTCCTTTGCAGAAACTGCCCAGAAAGATTTAGATCAGTATTTTTCAAACTCAACAACTTTAAAATGTGTGGACTTCAACTCCCAAAATTCCAAAGTTAGCATACATACATATACAGGTAGTCCTCAACGTATGGCCACCATTCATGGCCAAAGTTTATGTTGCTATGTTATGTTGAGAAATTTGTTAAGTGAGCTTTGCCTCATTTTACAACTTTACTTGCCAAATTTATTAAGTGAATCACTGCAGTTGTTGAATTAGTAATACAGTTGTTAAGTGGACCTGGCTTCCCAATTGACTTGGCTTGTCAGAAGGTCACAAATGGGAATCACAACCATCATAAATGTGAGTCAATTGTCAGGTATCCAAATATAAATCACATGACCGTGGGGGTGTTGCAATGGTCGTAAGTGTGAAAAATGGGACATATCACTTTTTTCAGTGCCATTGTAATTTTGGTCACTAAACAAACTATTTGTCAGGGCTCCGGCATCCACCCCCATTCAAATCATGAGTCTCTAGCCACATCTCTCAGTTTTTTTAAAAAAAGGTTTGTTAGGAGTGAACATGCCAGCGTTACCTGGGTGCAGCTGACTCTGAAACACATCATTCATTTCACCCTTGACCCTGGTCTTCCCCCCACCCCCTGGATGTATATTCTCCAATGGGACATATCCATAGCCAAGAGTCATCGATCATGCTGTCTGGTAATAAATAATCTTGCCCACCAGAAGCTTCGGCTGCCTAGCCATTAATCTATGAAAGCATTTTAGGAATGCACTACTTCCCTCACTCCCTTTCTGCTGGCAACTCTAAAAGACCAGAAAAATGTTTTTGAGTTGACACTATTGTTAAGTCGAGGACTACCTATACACAAACACACACCTATATTGCCCTGGACTTCCTTTGCTTTTTTCCCCCTTTTTGGTGTGGCTTCTGGCTGTATATAAATACAGTGTTAAATATTCTGCCACATGCATACATTGCAGGAGGGATTAGACAGTTCTTCAGGAGCTGTTCTTCCTGAAGCTCTTTCCACACTCCATCAGTTCATGTGCCCAAAATGAAATCACATGACTTGGGGGATTAGGGGCAGCCATTTCACTTTGAAAATGGGTCCTAATTAGTTTTTTGGGGGATGGGTCTGTTGTAACTTCAGTCATTGAGGAACCAGTTGAGGACATTTCTCCTATCTGTCTGTCTATCTATCATCCCCATCCTTTCATTCACTCATCCTTCATAGCTACCCATCTTAACTAAGCATTCTGGGCTTCTAAAGAAACAAATGGATATCATCTATCTATCTATCTATCTATCTATCATCTCTCTCTAGCCAGCCAATCTAACCAGTCAACCACCCATCTCTTCCTCCGTCCGTCCGTCCGTCCGTCCCTCCCTCTATCCCATCCTTCATAGCCACCCATCTTAACTAAGTATTCTGGGATGCTAATGAAACAAATAGAGGAAGGAAGGAAGGAAGGAAGGAAGGAAGGAAGGAAGGAAGGAAGGAAGGAAGGAAGGAAGGAAGGAAGGAAGGAAGTAAGTCAATCGATATTCATTCCAAGCATCCTTTCCTCATAAATGTCTTGAACAGAAAACTTCACTTCCATTTCTCACTTCCTGTTTAGTGTTGAAACACTTCATTTATTCTCACACATGCTTTATGTCCATCATGTACTGCTTCTATACATTGTATATTTGTTAAAGACTGTAAGCATAATGTAAGCATCCCTCCCTCCTTCTCTCCCCCCATTCATTAGGCATATGAGTTATTTTATTAAGTTTATTCTTCCAACAAAAACTCTTCACGCACTTGGGAACGCTAAAATTATGTGCTTCGCTCAGTTATTAATATTTGAATTATTGCAATGGTTCGAAAAGCTATCAGTGGAACAGTCTCTTATCTCTAAAAAGTGAATCTTAGAATTGCAGAAGAGTTTTTTAAAAAATCAAGATGGCAGCTGTGCCTATGATAGAAAAAGTGCAGAGAAGAGCAACTACAATGATTTGGGGACTGGAGACATATGAAGAACAGTTACAGGAACTGGGTATGTCTAGTTTAGTGATGAGAAGGTCTAAAGGTGACATGATGTATCACTGTTCAAATATCTGAGGTGCTGCCATAAAGAAGAGAGGATCAATGTATTCTCCCCAAAAAAAATCCTGAAGGCAGAACAAGAAGTAATGGATGGAAACTCATCAAGGAGAGAAGCAACGTAGAACTAAGGAGAAATTTCCTCACAGAACAATTAATCAGTGGAATGACTTCCCTCCAGAAGTTGTGGAGGGTTTTCAGAAGAGATTGGACAACCATTTCTCCAAAATAGTATAGGAGACTATACTAGAAGGCCTCCAAGGTCCTTCCAACTGTATTATTCTGTTATCTGAAATACAATTATTAGGCAGACATTTTGTGCATCTATAAAATTCCAGAGCCGGAAGGGACTCCTAAAACCAGGAAGTCCAACTCTTTCAATGCAGAAATCCATAATTAAGACATCCCCGATGCCTAGAATTTATTTATATTCTGTGAATCTATAAAATCATCTGTTATTCTGTTATATGGTGCATATGATGCGCAGACTAAGAGACAGGGCTTTGAGCATGGATCTTCAATCTCCATCTTGACTTTTTTGACCCGCTCTGCAGATGTCCTATCTCATTTTCATTGCCGTTTCTGAACTCTTTTGAAGTTTGTAACATCTGAATTTGTTTCGGGATTTAAAAGGTGCATTTCTTCGAAAGCTCTTTTGCGCTCCAAGGATTATTACTATTACTATTAACCCTCCCATCCTTCCTTCCACTCATCTCCTCCCACCTATATTATATGACTGTAATTTTGTCGCTTGTATCCTTATGATTTATACTGACTCTTTTCTAGTATGATTTAATTGCTTATTGTACCCTATGACTACTAAGTGTTGTATCTGATGATTCTTGACTCTTGATGAATGTATCTTTTCTTTTATGTATGCTGAGAGCATATGCACCAAGACAAATTCCTTGTGCGCCCAATCACACTTGGCCAATAAAGAATTCTATTCTGTTCTGTTCTGTTCTATTCTATTCTAATCTAATTCTATGATCGAGTTTCTCTCTCTGTGGATTCTCTGAGGAGAAGTTAAGGTTTTTTTTCTTACATGTATAGCTCTTTTGGCATCCAAAGCACGCGTACAGCTTCACCCCCCTCGGTGAATCTTTGTATGAACCCTAAGACTGCTGCTCTGACTGAAACTCCTTCCACACTCCAGGCACTTGTAAGGTTTCTCTCCCGTGTGGGTCCTTTCGTGACAATTAAGGTAGGTCCTGTTGCTGAACGTCTTCTCGCACATAAAGCACCGGTACGGTTTCTCTCCCGTGTGAGTGCGTTGGTGCAAAGTGAGGTGTGAGCTCTGACTGAAGCTCCTTCCGCACTCAAAGCATTTGTACGGCTTCTCCCCGGTGTGGGTCCTTCGGTGGGTCGTCAGGTGTGTTCTCTGCCGGAAGCATTTCCCACACTCCAAACATGCATACGGTTTTTCCCCTGTGTGAATTCTCTTGTGAGAAACCAGACTGGCATTCGTGTTGAACGTCTTGGGACACTCCGAGCACGGGTACGGCTTCTCTCCAGAGTGGATTTTTGTATGCTGACTAAAGAGTGCGGGGTGGCTAAACCTCTTCCCGCACTCCACGCATTTGTACAGTTTTTCCTGAGTGTGAGGTCTCCGATGTGAAATAAGGGACATGTTCTGACCAACACTCGTTCCGCACTCCAAGAATTGGTAGGGTCTTCCTTCCGTGTGTAATCGCTGATGTTGGATCAGAGAGGTGCTCTGGTTGAATTGGCTTCCGCACTCTGAGCACTGAAATAATTTCTCTTCTCTGTAAATTCTTTGACACGGCAAAAGATCACCTATCTGAAGGAACTTCTTTCCGTGCTCTGAGCAATTATCTGATTTCTCGCTTGGATGGATTTTTTGATGCGAAAGAAGGTTTGAGCTCTTTGTCCATTCTGAACGTTGATAGAGTTTCTCCCCTGTATAACTTCTGTGGTGCAATTCGAGTTTGAATTTAGAGATTAATGCTCTACTACCTGAAGGTTTTTTATTCTTTTCGTCTTCTTTCTGGATTAGTTTTTGACAACTATCTTCTGTCTGGAAGATAGACAGATTCCTCAAAATTTCTGCTTTTTGCCCTTCCTGTCCCATTGATCCCTTGAGATCACCAGTGATCTCTTCCTGCTCTTCATCTTTGACCATTCTTGATGAGGTGTAGCACAGCTCTTCAGCAGGGGAATCTTCCATCAACAAATCTGCTCAGACAAAAAGACAGAGAAAAGACTACATTACAAATGAAATGGAAAAGTGGATCAAATGTACTCAATTAGTCATTCATGTTAGGGAATTGCGAGTATATGATAACAGCATTCCAATATCTAAGGGCCTGCCCCAAAGAAGAGGGGATCAACCTATTGTCCAAAGCAGGGACCTGCAACCTTGGCAGCTTTAAGACTTGTGGACTTCAACTCCCAGAGTTCTGGGAGTTGAAGTCCATAAGTCTTAAAGTTGCCAAGGTTGGAGACCCCTGCTCCAAAGCACCTGAAGGCACCTGAAAGTAGGGCCCCTGCTCCAAAGCACCTGAAGGCAGGACAAGAAACACTGGATGGAAATTAATCAAGGAGAGAAGCAACCTAGAACTAAGGAGGGATTTCCTGAGAGAACAATTAACCAGTGGAACAACTTGCCTTCAGATGTTGTGGGTGATCCATTACTAGAGGTTTTTAAGAAAGAGATTGGACAACAATTTGTCTGAAATGGTATAGGTCCCCCTACTTGAACAGGAGATTGGACTAGAAGACTTCCAAGGTCCCTTCCAACTCTGTTAATGTCAACTCATAAAATATTTCTATGGTCTTTTTAGAGTTGCCAACAGAAAGGGAGGGGGGAGCAGTGCGGCAGCTTGCAAACCGAAAGTTCATTCCATAAATTCAAATTCAAATTTCAAATTTATTGGACTTGTATGTCGCCCTCTCTCCCTAGGGACTCAGGGCGGCTCACAATATAAAAATTACAGAATACAAAATTAAATTAATTCAAACGCAATTAAATCCCAAGCCCAATAAAATCTAAAATCCAGTAAAACTTAGTGTAAAATACAATTAAGAAACCCACCCTACTTCACTTCAGTCCAGGCCAGCTTGCTGAAAAAACCAAGTCTTCAGGTTGTGGTGGAAGGAATGGAGGTCCGGGGCTAATCGGAGCCCCAAGAGGAGCTGATTCCACAGGGTGGGTTCTCCCACACAGAAGGCCCTACCCCTGGGCGCCGCCAGCCACCACTGTCTGGCCGACGGCACCCCAAGGAGGCCCTGCCTGTGGGAGCGTACAGGGCGATGGGAAATCGATGCTGGCAGGAAATGTTCCCGTAAGTAAATAGTTTTCAAAGATAGTAACCAGGTGACTGAAGTTTCTGCCACGCAAAATTCTAACTGGAGAGCATGACTCTTGGCTATGGATGTGTCCCATTGGAGAATATGAATTACGATACAACCAGGGGGTGGGGGAAAACCAGGGTCAGGGGTGACAATGAATGATGTGCCTCAGAGTCGGCTACACCCAGGCAGTGCTGGACATTTTAATTCCCAATAAATCCTTTTGAAGTTTTGGAAGTTTGGCTTGAGACTCATGTTTTAAAACGGGGGTAACTGCCAGAATCCTGACAGTTATTCTGTTATCTGAAATAAAATGATTAGGCAGACATTCTATGAATCTATAAAATTCTAAAATTGGAAGGGACTCCTGAAGTCATGCAGTCCAAACCCTTCAAGGCAGAAATCCATAATTAAGGCATCCCTGATGGAGGGGCCTCCAGTTTCTTCTTGAACACAGACAAGAAAGTTGCTGGTTCCACATTCAATCACTTTTTGGCACTTTTGAAATAGTCGAAATAGTCTGAAATCCACTAACTCATATCCTTCCAAAATGTCAGGAAAAGCCTGGTGTTGATATCGAAACTTGGCCATCTCTTCCAACATCTTTTGTGGTGATACCAGTCTGAAGAAGATAAAATCTTGCCCAGACCTTTCTGACATTTGCTGGGTCCCAATGAATCTTTCCTCCTTTTGTGGATTTCATTTTTTTCCCTATGAAGTATTGTCTGTCAGCTTTGGAAGCCATATTAGCACCAGATGCTTCCACACTGCCACATTCTTGAGCCTGGGAAAACAGGAGGGGGGAATTTCTTGGAGTGTATGTGGTTAGACATAATAGCATTCTTCTTCTAAGTCAAGGTCATGTTATTTCTGCACCTGGTTGAGAGGACGGCTCAAGCTGGGACGGATGGTGATTGGGGCATGTGATGCAATGAGGAGTGCAGGGAGTGGATTTGTAGTTTTTACTTATTGCAAGGAAACCCGGAACTTTTAGATTCAGGATTCCCCAGATATGCCAGTTTATTATCCAAATAATACAGAACTTTTGAGGAGATGTTTGTCTTGGAGTTATTGTTTGCAGGGAGGTTTCCTGGAACGCTGACATTGTCATGACCTCAAACATCTGGTGTCAGTTCCCAGGTCTTCTGTAAAGTGGGACATTTCCTAAAGATTGTTCTCAAAACTTTTGAGGTCTCAGTTGTCCACAAGCCCGTAAGGGATGGAATCACTTTTTATATCCCATATAAGTTCTTACACAGAAAAAGAAGGAACGAGTGATCCAAATGAGAATAAACTGGCAACCTAACTTGGGACCAATCTCTCTTGGGAGATGAAAAATTAAACCTACATCCAGCCCCATCTAATTTCCTTATCACTCACCTGAACAGATTCCTGCTGATCTTCCTCCTTTCTTGTCCTGTTGGACAAGTAGATCTTCTCCTTCTTCCATCCAGGATTGGATCTCAGGTTTGGGAAATTCTTTGGAGGAAACAAACAAGTTGTTAACTTCCAAATGCAAAATATTTAGACCGGGGGTCTCCAATCTTGGCAACTTTTAAGACTTGTGGACTTCAACTCCTAGAGTTCTCCTAGAGCTTTGCTGGCTGAGGAACTCTGGGAGTTGAAGTCCACAAGTCTTAAAGTTGTCAAGGTTAGAGACCCCTGATTTAGACTTCCTCAAACAGCCCTTTTGCTCCCAAGAAGCAAGAGACGTTCTAAACTTCATTAGGTCGACCTGAAGACCAACATTGGGGCCCAAAATCTAGTTCAGAACTCAAACACAGAGGTGACACCACCTATGCTTCTTCCAACATCTTGGCTGGTGGAAGAAGATCATTTTGCTCATTTTCCTCCCGCAGAAAGATCTCTCCCCTTAAGGAGATCTTCAGTTTTGGGAAGGTGAGACCTTTCTGCATCTTTGCCTTGTGGCGTCTGTTCAGGAGCTTCTGCTGGTGGGGGAGAGTGAAGGAAACCATGGAGAGCAGGGGTGTCAAACTCACGGCCTGCAGACTGGATCCATCAAGTGCTGGCCACACCCACCCCCGGTTTAGCAAAGGGAGAGAAAGTTGTGATACGTCACGTGACAACATAACAGGACCATAACAGGAAGAAAAAGCCATGAGAATGAGGGTAGTTTCCAAGGACAAGGAAACAGGTGTTACGCTACAATAATATGGATGTGGCGTAGGGAGATACGTAGCTTGGATAGATTGTGAATCCAGGAAAGGGGCAGAGACTGTATATTTGAACCTGTATATAAACCCCAGCCTTCCTGGGAACCATGTCTTTTGCCATGAGCAAAATTCCCTTTTGCAAAAGCTTAATAATAAAGTTCTTCTATATTGTTCACGTGTCTCTGGCTGTTTTTTTATTTTTATCACAAGGGGCCTTCAGTTGAAAAGGATGAAACACACACACTGTGGTGAGGAAGAACATGGTTTTGAAAGTGCAAGGCCCAGATCAAGCTGTTCCAAAGACATTTTAAAATGCAGCAGCTTCATCTAGACCGTACAAGGATGGTCCCTTTGCAATACAGGTAATCCTTGACTTATGACCATTTATTTAATGACTGTTTGAAGGGACAACAGTGCTGAAAATATGACTTACAACTTATCCTCATGCTTACAACTGTCACAGCGACCCCTTGACCCTGTGACATGTTGTGGTATGTTGTGGTTACTCCACCACTGGAGGCTTTTAAGAAGAGACTGGACTGCTACTGATCTGGATGTTATCCCTGAAGCCATTTTGGAGCACCTTCAGGGCTGCCACAGTAGGGCTGGTTATAGCTGTGGGGAATGTTCTGGCTTCCCCAAAAAGCACTAAGCAGACTTTTTGTCCTGGCAAAATCCCTCTTATTAAATGAAGGTAAATTTCTTGCACTCACATTCAGCCAAAGGCCTGGCAAACAGTCTTTCAAGGGTGTAATTTGAGAGCACAAACCTTATCTAGCTTGGAGAGCTGCCAAGTAAATATTTTCAAACGCAGTGCTGGCAAGGAAGGGCTCGGCACAGAGTCTCTGAGATGCACACACAGATCTTCACACTGCTGCAACGAACGAATTGTTTCCTGCAAAAGCCTCCTCCCCTTTTACTCCTCTTTTAATCCCTATGGGAGGAGACATTAACCGTTCACCTGTGGCCTTACTCCCATGTTGACCCTTAGTTCATAATTGTTCTTTTCTTTTGGCAGCTCTGCGCATGTGCAGGCTGGGAACTGGCTCTAGCTGCTCCCCCGCCTCACCGCTGTCTGACTCCAAAGGCAGCTGAAGACTGTCAGACGGCCCTGGCCCCATCTCTGCCTCTGATGCAGAGCCCTTGTCCAAGCCTTCCTCAGCCTCCAGGACTGACCCATGTTCCTTCCCAACCTCCTCACTGTCCAACTCTGCTGCCAGCTCCACTAGCCACCGGCGGGTGTTCTGACCCAAACCTTGTTCCAAGGAAACAAGCACCAAACAGAGGTAACAGCAAAACCTTTTAATGATTCTTTACGAATTCCGTTCCTTCACGGTTAAAAGGCTGTTTCAAACTAATTATCTCTGATAAGAACGAGCCTTGCCAAGGTTGTGCAAAGCTGCCAAGAACACTAGATAAAGTTGCCAAGAAATAGTTCAAACGCAAAAAGTCTCCAAACACAAACTAAGATAGTCCAAATGTCCACAAGGCTTGAGTGCAAAAACTTCTTTGCTTCCTGCAAAGAACTCCAGTTAACCAGCTGGCTTTTATCTCTTAAGGGAGGGGCCATTACCTTGCAGCCTTACTCCTGAGTCGCCCATGCTGCTACAGCTGCTGTTTCCTTCAAGCGGTCCTGCGTGCACGCGCCCTGGGCACAGGCTCCTCGGGGGCCTCTTCATCACTGCTGCCAGTCTCCACAATCTCCAAAGGCAGCATTCCACTCCCTGATGGTCCTGACCCCATCCCTGCATCACACGCAGGCCCCTCATCTGAGTCCTCGCTCTCTGAGACCTCAGCCATCCGCACCTGCTGCCGGCGAACTACAACACCGGGCCACAACAGGGAGATAGAGATAGCTGGGGGGGTTGTAGCCGTAATAAGATTCTTTCTCCTGGCGACCAAGGATGTTCTCACCCAGGTGCTGGAAAGACGTGGACTGAAATCAACTGGAGTTTGGACAGTGACCGGATTGGACCATGTGACGAGCATGTGGGCTGGAAGAAAGAACTTTGATTTTTTAAATTTGGGTGGGGAAAGAGTCAGCTTTTCACCAAATGTGCCAATACGATATGCCTAATAAATTTGAACTTTGAGGAGCACAGCCTCGGGGTTTTGATTGTGTTGGATCTCTGGCTTGGTCTGGACTAGAAGACTTCTATGGTCTCTTCCAAGTCTCTTATTCTGTGATGTTCTACGTTTATGATAGTTGCAGGGTCCCAAGATCGTGTGATCACCATTTGCAGCTTTCCTAGCTGGCGTCCAACATGGGAAGTCAATGGGGGGAAGCTGATTCGCTTAACTGAGTGATTCACTTAACCACTTTGGTTTGCTTAATGACCAGATCAAAAAAAAAAAGATTATAAAATTGGGCGCAACTCACATAGCGAACATCTCACTTAGCAACAAAAGTTCTGATCCCAATTGTCGTTTTAGCCTAGTGAAGAGAGGGACTAGGGGAGATATGATACCAGTGTTTTAATATCTGAGGGGCTGCCACAAAGAGGAGGGGGACAACCTATTTTCCAAGGCACCTCAAGGCAGGACAAGGAACAATGGACGGAAACTAATCCAGGAGAGAAGCAACCTGGAATTAAGGAGAAACTTCCTAACAGTGTGGACAATTAACCAATGGAACAGCTTGCATCTAGAAATTGTGGATGCTCCATCAATGGAGTCTTTCAAGAAGAGACTGGACAGTCCCTTGTCAGAAATGGTATAGGGCAGTGATAGCTAACCTTTTCCATGTCACGTGCCATAAGTGTGCATGACTCCACCTATCATGCAATGCACGCGCAAACCCCGGCCCCCTGCGCATGCCCCCTGCACACCATGTGCCTCTGTGCATGTGCACGCGACCCCCCTGCACACCATGTGCCTCTGCACATGCGTACACAACCCCCCCGCACGCCATGCCTCTGCTCATGCATGTGACCCCTGCACACCATGTGACCGCGCATGCGACCCCCTGCACACTGTGTGCCTCTGCGCATGCGCACGCGACCCCTGCATGCCACATGCCTCTGCGCATGCGTGACCCCCCTGTATGCCTGTGCATGCACATGCGACCCCTGCACACCGTGTGCCTCTGTGCATGCACATGCGACCCCTGCACATCGTGTGCCTCTGCGCATGCGCACGTGAGCCCCCATGTACGCCGTGCCTCTGCACATGTGCACGCGCCCCCCCGCATACCGTGTGCCTCTGCATGCACATGTGACCCCCCTGCATGGATGCAGGGAAGGTACCTGACAATCAGCTGGATGGCGGGGGGGGGGCATGCATGTGCATGTTCAGTGGGGCTGTTCTGGGTGACCCCTTGCGTGCCAGCCAAAATGGCTCTGCATGACACTTCCGGCACGCGTGCCATAGGTTCGCCATCACGGGTATAGGGTCTTCTGCTTGAGCAGGGGGTTGGATTAAATGACCTACAAGGTTCCTTCCAACTTTGTTATTCTGTATAAGCTGAGCACTACATCTACGAACAAAATAATGTTTAGATTGGCACTTGAAAGAAATTCTGGCTGCTGTTGGCTGAACTGGTCCCTTTTCCTTGGCCCAATCCTCAGTCTTAAAGGGGCAATAACCATGCTGATTCATCCTCATTCCATCAGCCTTACAACAGCTGATCTCAATACCTTAACAGAGACTCACCGAGCGAGGCCACGATCCGGTATGTCTCCAGCATGACTTCCCTGTACAAGATCCTTTGGTCCCGATCCAGCAGGGCCCATTCCTCCTCTGCGAAATACACAGCCACATCTTTGAAGGACACAACAGCCTGAAAGAGAAAGCCCAGGTCACAACCTAGATGGAAGTGCAGGTGGGACCATGGCACCTTCCCCAGAAAAACTCCGGTAGGCTGCTGAAAGCAAAATAAGAAGCAGGAAGCAAGCGTCATGCTGGAAGATTTAAGACCAGGGAAACCAGTTCACGTCTGTCCTCAGCTGGAAAAAGTCCAGAGAGGCTTCTCAGGCGCACCTCAAAGGAGGTTCCAAACAGTGAGAACAATTAACCTGTGGAATGATTTGCTTCCAGAAGTTGTGATTGCTCCATCTGTCATCTGCACCTCTATTAACTGTCTGGTTTGGCTCTGCAACCCAACAAGACAGACACAGACTACAACGGACAATTAGAACTGCAGAAATAAAACAATTGCAACCAACCTGCCTTCCATCGAGGACCTGTATACTGCATGAGTGAAAAAGAGGGCTGTGAAAATATCTATAGACCCCTCACATCCTGGACATAAATGGTTTCAACTCCTTCCCTCAAAACGACACTATAGGGCACTGCATACCTGAACAACTAGACACAAGGACGGTTTTTCCCCGAATGCCATCACTCTGCTAAACGAATAATTCCCTGGTTATTTTTACAAGCCGGCCTGGATTGAGTGAGATTGGGGTCTTTTAATTGGGTATTTTAGCATAATTTAATTTGTTATTTGGATTGGACTAATATTTTATCTATTTATGTACATATATTCTTGTGTGAGCAGCTTGAGTCCCCGGAGATGGGGAGGCATATACATCCAAATAAACATAAACATAAACACTGTCAAAGCCAGGGGTGGGCTGCTGGGGGTTCATAGGGGTTCCGGAGAGCCCCTAGATAAGATTCTGTACAGTTCGGAGAACACTCAAATCCCACTCCTGGCTGGCCCCGCCCACCCCACCCCTCCCAGGAATACCCACACAGCCCATTTTGGTTGCAGCTAAGTGCAGGGCGCATACGGAGGCTTGGGGAGGGCGAAAAACAGGGCAGCCAAAAGTTTGGGAAGGCTGGAAATGGGCCCGTTTACGGCTTCTAAAGAGCCTCGGGAGTCCAGGGAGGCTTTTGCAAGAGGCAACTGGGTTTTTCTTTGAAGAGGTTTTGTTTCTCGTCCAAGAGGCTTCTTTAGCTCTGATGAACTGCTTGCATGAGAAGCGAAAAGTCTTCAAACAAAAACCAGAAAGTCAAGTTTCCTCTTGAAAAAAGTACCTTTGGGGAAACCATGACCTGGATGACTGAGAATCTCCATAGACAAAGAGGTATGTAATGTTCCTATTATTTAAAATAAAAACAAAAAAAGCTTTATATCCCCTCAGGAGACCACCATAGAGAATTCAGGACGGAATAGGTTGCTTTTTTTGCAGAAAAAAAAGAGAAAACGTTGGGTGACCTTGAAAATACAAGATCTGGAGGACGTTTGGGCACCTCAGGTTCTTCAAATCCAAGGAGTACGTCCCAAGACAGGGTCTTGAGTGCTCTGTTATTTTGGGGGCAAATAGAGAGAAAGGGGAAAGGGGTGCCAGTGGGGAATACGGAGATAATGAGGGGGAGACTCTCCCACAGTTGTGTCAGAGCATGTGCAGAGTTCCCTCCCCTTGTTAAAAAAAATACACCTTTGAAAAAAACAGGTAAAGGTAAAGGTTCCCCCACATATACATGTTAGTCGTTTCTGGCTCTATGGGGCGATGCTCATCTCTGTTACAAAGCCAAAGAGCCAGCGCTGTCCGAAGACGTCTCCATGGTCATGTGGCCAGCTTGACTAAACGCCAAAGGCGCACAGAACGCTGTTACCTTCACACCAAAGTGGTCCCTATTTTTCTACTTGCATTTTTACATGCTTTTGAACTGCTAGGTTGGTAGAAGCTGGAACAAGTAACGGGAGCTCACTCTGTTACGCGGCACTAGGGATTCGAACTGCCAAACTGCCGACCTTTTCTGATCGACAAGCTCAGTGTCTTAGCCACTGAGCCACCGCGTTCCTCATTCTTCTAATTGCAAAATCCAAAATACCTCATCTCTCTACTACTGGTATTATTCCTATACTGGTGACTTATCTTACTTTCATAAACATCATGAGGCCGTTCTTGACGTCACACAAAGACTGTTATCTTTATTGTTAGGTTGGCATGACAATGCAGTGAAGTCTACAGAGTTCCACAAGAGGAATCAGAATGACAAAAAGAACAGGGAGCTTTCTCCCACCCATTTTGTGAGTTAAGAACAAGCATCAAAGACTATATAAAAGGTAAAGGTTCTCCTCGCACATGCATGCTAGTCATTTCCGGCTCTAACTAACATGACAAAATAAATAACATAGCATGGAACACTGTTACCTTCCCACCAAAGGGGTCCCTATTTTTCTACTTGCGCTTTTACATGCTTTCGAACTGCTAGGTTGGCAGAAGCTGGGACAAGTAACGGGAGCTCACTCTGTTACACGGCGCTAGGGATTCGAACCGCCAAACTGCCGACCTTTTCTGATCTACAAACTCAGTGTCTTAGCCACTGAGCCACCGTGTCCCTTCTTGAAAAAAATACGAGGGGACAAAACATTGTTTGTCGTGCGCTGAGGGCTTTTTGTAACTTGGCTGTCTAGTGATGTGCCCAATAAACGCTTGCTTTACTAAAGATGAGGCTGGACTACGGGTAGTTCGAAGTTACGATAGTGATGAAAAAAAGGGACTTGTGACTGTTTTTCACACTTAGGACTGTTGCGGCATTCCCAGGGTCATGTGATCAAAATTCAGGCGCTTGGCAATCGGCTCATATTTATGACTGTTGCAGTGTCCCAGGATCACATGATCTCCTTTTACGACAGCAAAGTCAACGGGGAAGCCAGGTTCACTTAACAACCAAGTTTCTAACTTATCCACTGCAGGGATTCATTTAACAACCGAGGCAAAAATGGTAGTAAAACGGGGCAAAATTCACTTAACCCAGGACTCACTTAGCAACAGAAATTTGGGGCTCAATTTTTGGTCGTAGGTCGAGGACTACCTGTTCTTGAATCTTCTTTTGCCTCCTGCCCCGTAACCTACCTTTGGTGGCGGTGGTGCCAAAGTTTCCGCTGTGGCCCACAGAAAAGCCAGTCCAGATTGTGGCCCCAAAGCCATGGTGCCACCTGCAAAGGAGAGAAGAGAGATTCAGACATAGCCTCTTGAGGAGTTCGCACTTCTGAAGCCAAACCTGGTAAAGGTGGCTTCCAGGTGAGGGAGACATCACACAGCCAGGCCTTGTGAGAGAGCCTGCACTCGTACAACCCTGGGGGCCTGGGTTCGAAACTAGCCCACTTGCTGGGCATAGATAGATAAATGATAGATAGATAGATAGATATAGACAGACAGACAGACAGACAGACAGACAGACAGATGATGGATAGATAAGATAGATATAGATAGATTATAGATAGATAGATGAGAGGTATCAGAGATAAATACAAATAGATAGATGATAGGCAGGTAGGTAGAGAGACAGAGACAAAGATACAGTAGATAAATAGATATAGATGATGATAGATAGATAGATAGATAGATTCTGTAGTTAGATACATAGAGATGGATAGATTAGATGGATGGATGGATGGATGGATGGATGATGGATGGATGGATAGATGGATAGATATAGATGGATAATTAGATATAGATTATAGATAGATGATAGGTACCATAAATACATATAGATGATAGGTAGGTAGGTAGAGAGACAAAGATACAGTAGATAAATAGATGATAGATATAGATAGATAGATGGATGGATGGATGGATGGTTAGATGGATAGATAGATATAGATAGATTATAGATAGATGATAGGTACCATAGATAAATACATATAAATAGATAGATGTTAGGTAGGCAGATAGAGGGAGGGAGAGACAGATACAGTAGATACATATAGATAGATGATAGACAGACAGACACCGACAGACAGACGATAGATAAATGATAGGTACCACAGATAAATACATATAGATATAGATGGTTGGTAGGTAGGTAGGTAGAGAGAGTGTGAGAGACAGACAGACATAAAAATTGATAGATGATAGATGAAAGATAGATAGATAGATAGATAGATAAACACATATGTAGACAGATAGCAGATAGGTAGACAGACAGGCAGATACAAGATAGACAGAGAGACAGACAGACAGACAATCTCTAGTTGGGGGTCTGGTGACTAACCAGGACACTATGTGCACATGGATTAGGGCATGGAGATGGTAGAATCACCTCTGACTCCCCGCCCTTCTTTAACCCTGGCCTGGAGGGGCTCAAAGCCCTGCACCCGCAAAGGAAACCCCACGACCAAGCAAGAGGTCCTTGTTTAAAAGGGGTTTAGTTAGAAGCGCTCTGCATACGCCCCGAGGTGCTTAGCCTTTAAAGGCTGTTTTGCAGGGAGGATCCCGTCCCCGGATCGCGGGCTTTTGCATCTGGGGGGCTTTTCTCTCTTCTTCCTTTCCTTCTTCCCTCCGCTTCCCCGCCGGCTGGGGATATTAGGGTTGGAGAGTCCATCCCCGGGGTCCAAAGGGGAGCCCCACCCCCGACCTTCGCCGCTCTCTTGCGCCGAGCCTAGCACTGCTTTGGCAAAGGCGTGGGGGGGGCAGAGCTGGGGGGGGCTGCCCATGCTCCGGTGCCTCTGGAGAGCCTGCAATGCCTTGCAAAGTTGGGCTAAGGAAGGGGACCGTCGTCCCTTTTGCACGGGGCTGGAGGGGGTGGGGGGAGGCGGGGGGCGTCGAGACCCTCCCGCCGTTGCGCCCACCTTCGCCCCGCGATCCCTAGCGCGAGCAGAGGCCGCGAAGGCTGTGGCAGGAAGGCACTTCCGGCTCCCGTTCGACGCGGGCGGGGCGCCGTCGTCGCTGGGGAGCCCGAAGTGTCGCAGCAGCAATGATTGCGGGGGAGGGCTGGAGGAGGATTAGTCCGACCCCGGAGGACGAGCGGCAGATCCAAGAGGGCAGGAAAAGGGGGAGGGGTGGGGAAGGAAAGGGATATCTCTCTCTCTCTCTCTCTCTCTCTCTCTCATCTATCGACCTACCATCTATCTGTCTATCTATCTATCTCCCTACCATCTATCTTTCTATTTATCCTCTATCATCTCCCCCTATATTTATCTATTGATCATCTATATCTATCTATCTATCTATCTATCTATCTATCTATCTATCTATCTATATAATAATCATCTGTATCTATCTATATAATTATATCTATCTTCTATATCTATCTCTCTATCATCTATCTATATAATTATCTATACCTACCTACCTATTATCTATCTGTTGTCTATCATCTATCTGTCTGTCTGTCTGTCTGTCTGTCTCTCTCCCTACCATCTATCTTTCTATTTATCCTCTATCATCTCCCTCTATATATATCATCTATCTATCTGTCTGTCTGTCTGTCTATCTATATCTGTATAATTATCTATCAATCATCTATATCTATCTATATAATTATCTACATCTATCATCTATATAATTATCTATATCTATCTATTAAGTATATCATCTATATAATTATATCTATCTTCTATATCTATCTCTCTATCATCTATATAATTATCTATACCTACCTACCTATCATCTATCTGTTATCTATCATCTATCTGTCTGTCTGTCTGTCTGTCTGTCTGTCTCTCTCTCTCTACCATCTATCTTTCTATTTATCCTCTATCATCTCCCTCTATATATATTATCTATCTATCTATCTATCTATCTACTATCATCTATCTATAATCAATATCTATCTCTTTATCTATCATCTATCTATATAATTATCTCTATCTACCTACCTATCAGTGGTGGGATTCAAATTTTTTACTACCGGTTCTGTGGGCGTGGCTTGGTGGGCGTGGCTTGGCTTGGTGGGCATGGCTTGGTGGGTGTTGCAGGGGAAGGTTACTGTAAAATCTCCATTGCTACTCCATTCCTGGTGGAAGGTTATTGCAAAATCCTATTCCCTTCGCACCCCACTAACCTGCTTTCCAGCTCTGTTCTCCTGTGCAAGGCAACCAAAGAAGACCCAGCCGATCAGCTGGGACTTGAGAGGCAGAGAATAGATGGGAGCCGGGCCAGTCAGAGGCAGTATTTGCCGGTTCTCCAAACTACTCAAAATTACCACCACCGGTTCTCCAAAACTGGTCAGAACCTGCTGAAAACTACCTCTGCTACCTACCTACCTACCTATTTGTCTGTCTCTCTATCTACCTACCTACCCACCTACCTAACTATCTACCTATCATCTATCTATCTATTATCTATCATCTGTCTGTCCGTCTGTCTGTCTACCTATCTATCATCTATCTATACAGGGATGGGCTTCAAATTTTTTAGCAAGGGGCTCTCTGCCCTAATGACTGGCTGGGTGAACGTGGCTGGGTGGTCATGTTGCTGGGTGGTCATTGCTAGATGGTCATGTGATCGGGTAGCCATGTGATTGGGTGGGTTTGGCTAGGTAGTTATGTGACTGGGTGGGTGTGGCCAACTCGATGTCACTTCTTTGCCCTAATTATCTAAAAAAAAGATACATACGGTATACCAAAAAGTTATTTATTTGTCAACTAAAAAATACTCCTTTGGTATTTTTAGCAGCCAGAAAAAGGGAGTGGGAGAAAACAAGGCATTCTTGAAATGCCTAGATAATCAACTCGGTAGCCCAAAGTTGTCGGAGCATAAGAAGGTTACTGGAGAGCATGATGGATGACTCTTGGAGATGGATGTGTCCCATTGGAGAAGTCACATCCAGGGGGTGGGAGAAAGACCAGAGTCAAGGGGGAAATTTATGATGTGATTTAGTATCGGCTGCACCCAGCCACACACCAACATGGCAATTTCTAATAAACCAATTTACTTTTCTCTGAGATGCAGCTACAGACTTTTGCTTTGAGTGAGGATGGATTTTTGGAGCCCTGACAGCCAACCAATACTAAATCACATCATACATTTCCTCCTTGACCCTGGGGAATTTCGTGCATTTAATACTTAAATAAAAGACTGGCTCACCTGTTAGGGGGATCTTGGAGTCTTAATGGACAGCCAGCTAAATATGAGCCAGCAGTGTGCAGCGGCAGCCAAAAAAGCCAATGCAATCCTAAGTTGCATTAACACATACACTTTGCATGCACGTGCCAAATGCACACTTTGTGCATGCACAGAGGCTTTCTTACTCACCTCCTGCAATCCTGCACTCTCCCGGTCGCTTCAGCTGCTGTCAAGTGGCAATCGGCTGTGCCGTGCAAAGCAACGGTGCTTCAAAAGCAGGGAATAAAGGTCATTATGGGAGCCAAGGCGGGTGGGCGGGCCCAACAGCAGCTCCAGCAGCTCCTCAGACAGAACCGGTTTGGTCTCCACCAATCTTCGGTGCTACCGGTATGCCAGAACTGGGCTGAACCAGTAGAAAACCACTGCTGATTTTCTCCATAACAACCTGTCCCCAACTTGGTCCTTCAAGTCTTCCAACAGTGTGCCTATTATACAATCATTGAGTCCATCTGTAGTGAAGCTAGCCGTCTACCAAAGGGGTCCCAAACTCCCAGGCCCAGTAGTTGGATTCAAATAATTTAACAACCAGTTCTCCACCCTAATGATTTCTTCCAACAACCAGTTCGCCAAACTGCTCAGAAAGTTAATAACTGGTTCCCTCAAAGTGGTGTGAATTAGCTGAATCCCATCACTGCCCGGGCCACAACCTGATACTGCAGCCATGGCCTATTGGGAACCAGGCTGGGCAAGCGGTGGGTGAGTGGGCGAACATGTGAAACTTTATTTGCACAAGCAGTAGCGTGCATGTGCTCCTCCCCATCTTTCAACTCGTAAAGCATTCCTGGACTGCTCTTGAGTTGCCATAGGCAGGAGGGGGGAGAAGCTCAGTTGCTATGACCAGAAGCACATTCCACGCCCTTTCTCCAGATTGTATCCCAGGTAACTAGAATAAGCTGGAGAGGCATGGTTTCTATAGCCCGCAAAAGTGCTCCATTGGAGAATGTGATTTATGACACACCTGGGAGGAGGGGGGAAACAGGGTCATAAGTGGGCAGTAAATTACATGGGGCAGAGCTGGCTGCACTTGGGAAAGTGCCGACATGTTGCTCCTAATAAATAATTGGATTTCTTTTGAGACTTGGCTCGAGGCTCATGAATGAATTAGGGCATCCGTTGGAACCCTGACACCATCATTTGCACAGAACCATAATCTCCCACCCCACTGCCACCACTGGTCTGCAGAACCGGAAGGTTGGGGACCACTGATCTACCACATGCACATTTCAGATTCACTGGTGGTGCCACCCAGCTGCTCCTTCTCTTAGGAATTTCTTTGGTCATATTCTACTGGAAGACATCTTCTTATGCTTGAATCCATCATTCTTGGACAGGAAGTCCAGAAATAGACATTTCCAATCTGCCTTCTTCTATGGGAAAAGCAGGATGCCAACTTTTCTACACCTAAGAAGGACCATTAAATGTCACCTTCACATATTTAATTACTAAACTAAAATCCCAAAACATAAAAATATTAAATATCTATTTTTTAAACATTCTTTGAGAAATCCAATGAACCAGAAATATATCCCAATCAAATAACTTTGCCAGAGTATTTTAATGTTTCGAGAAGTCTTTAAGTCTATGTTGTCTTCTAGGTTATTTTGGGACCATTCATTTGGAGGACAGTCAGGAAATACAGATCTTGCTTTTCTCCCTAAGAGCTAGCATTTTCAACATCTTCAACAGTAGTGGAAGGTATGGAGATCTTCAAATGCATACACTAAGTTCCCCTGAATTTGAATCCAAGCTATGATGTAGCAGCATCCGAGAGGGTTATGGCAAATAAGATTAATTTGCATTCACTCTCAAACCATCTCTACTTTTTGCTGTTAGCTGCTCCTTTGTATTCAGGTCAGGTCGTAGCAAGATAATGTGGCATTTGGGAATGAAGATGCAGCCCAGCAGCCCAGCACTGGAGGCCAGAATGGAGAAGACCTGCACGGCCACCATATATTTCCCTTTGGTACTCAGGTAGGTGGGGACAAAGGACACCCAAACACTGCAGAAGACCAGCATGCTGAAGGTGATCAGCTTGGCTTCATTGAAGGCCCCAGGGAGGTTCCTGGCCAGGAAAGCCACCGTGAAACAGATGGCAGCCAAGAAGCCCATGTATGAGAGAGCACCATAAAACATGATGACAGAGCCTTCATTGCACGTCAGGACAATCCCTTCTGGCTGGGAGTGCATGTCAGACTCAGGGAATGGGGGAGAAACTCCCAGCCAGATGGTACAGATGATAGCTTGGACACCAGAGCCAGAAAGGACAATGGAGTTGGCTAAAGTCTTTCCCAACCATCTCCTCACAGAATTCCCAGGTCTTGTGGCCAGGAAGGCCAGCACCACTGTAATCGTTTTGGCTAAGATGGAAGATACTGCAATAGAAGATGATGCTGAAGGATGTTTGCCTGAGAAGGCAGGTGGCTGCCCTTGGACGACCAATGAAGAGGAGGGAAGTCAAGAAGCACAAAAGAAGTGAGACCAGGAGGATGTAGGAAAGGTCCCGGTTGTTGGCCTTGACTATGGGAGTTTCTAAGAATTTGATGAAGATTGCTAAGACGACCAAAGTGACCAAAGACAAGATGAGGCTAAAGGAAGCCAGGATTATCCCCAAGTCTTCTTTGTAGGACAAGAAGATCACTTTCTTGGGGATGCATTTGGTTTGGTCTTTATTTGGATGTTGATCTTCTAGACATCTTGTGCATTTCTCTGCATCTGGGGAAAAGACAGGCAAGAACTATTAATTTTACACGACTGTAACAAAACAGTCTTTTTGAATATGCTTATGAGTTAACGCTAGGATTCTGGACTTCCAAATCTGAGTCTGTCAAAGGGGAAATTCTCTGACGATCATTTGTGATGAACTGGTTTGTTCCGATGATCAGCTGCTGGCTCATCCCGCCCACCCTGGCTCTATACCAGTGGTGGCTAACCTTTTTGGGCTCCTATGCTGAAAATTGCATGCGCACTTGCATGCTCACGTGTCAGCACCTAGAATACAATGTGTGCGGGTGTTCCCCACCCCTTTCACATGCGTGCATGATCCCCCTGCACTCCACATGCCTCTGCACATGTATGCACAATCACATGCGCGTGAGACCCCCTGTGTGCCCCACACATCTCTGCACATGCACGTGTGTCTCCTATGCATGCCAGATAACCGACAATCAGTTGGCGGGCGCGTGTGCATGTGCATTGGGGCTCTTCGGGCAACCTCTCACATGCCGGCAGAAATGGTTCTGCATGCCACTTCCAGTATGTGTGCCATAGGTTCACCATCACATCCCTATACTGACCTTTATCTCCCAGTTTTGAAGCTCAGCTGTGTTGTGCGGCACAAAGGATCACCGTGCATAAGCTGTTGAACCCACAGGGAGAGTGCAGGATTGCAGGAGAAGGCCAGTATCAAATCCTCTGCGGGCGCGCAAAGCGCACATTTGGCACCCGTGCTCCCGCCAAGCCATGCCCACAGAACCATTGGTTTTAAAAAAGTTGAATCCCACCACTGCTGCTTGAACATGGTAGGCAAGCTTGCTTTCAAACTTCTCCGAATGGAAATGCTTTAGCGACTCTCCACCCCATTCTTCATAGCCTTACCTTTTCCCTTAGGGTTCCTTACCTTCCAGAGTGGAGATGGTGCCTTTTGCACACATGACACATCTGTAGCAGCAAAGAGGCCTTCCTTCCTGGACCACCTTGACTTGGCCAGGACGACAGCTTTCGGTACACCTGGAGCTAGGCAGAGACTGACCCAGAGAGAAGGAACATCAATCATAGAAGATTAAATAGCGCCATACTCATGAGACATTAATCATTTCCTGCTTCTCCCTGCTCTATTTCTCTTTTTGGGAAGGAATGATGTGTCAACTCATAAAACATTCCTATGCCTGTTTTTGAGTTGCCATAAACAAAGTGGGGGGGGGGTGGAGAAATCTGAAGGAGCATTACAGCAGTTTAAAACCAGAAGTACATTCCACCCTTATCTACAAAGATTGTGGCTAGACTACCGGATTTTGTGCCCACAATCTTCTGCCTGCGAAAAGCCTTCATTGGAGAATGTGATTGATGACACTCAGCCCGTGAACATGCTTCATTGGAGAATCTGATTTATGATACATCCAGGGAGGAGGGGGAAAACAGGGTCACAGATGACTGTAAATTACATATGCCAGAGTTGGCTTCATTTAGGTTAATGCCAACATGTTGCTCCTAATAAATCTTTTGAATTTTTTTTGAAACTTGGCTCAACGCTAATGATTTAATTAGGGCAATTGCTGGAACCCTGACAGCAAGCCAATTCTGGCATACATAATTTACAGTGACCTGTGACCCTGTTTCCACCCTCCCCCAGGTGTATTTGTCAATGGTGGGAGCTTTTTCCAGCTATTTGGAAAAGATGGGCTCTTTTCCAAGTTGTGGCACAGTGGTTAGAATGCAGTATTGCAGGCTGACTCTGCCCACTGCCAGCAGTTCACTCCTGACTGGCTCAAGGTTGACTCAGCGTTCCATCCTTCCAAGGTCAGTAAAATGAGGATACAGATTATTGGGGACAATATGCTGACTCTGTAAACTGCTTAGAGAGGGCTGTAAAGCACTGTCATGCCCCTGTTGGAGTCTGAATCTCAGGAGGAAGACAAACAGCTTACAGGGAGTAGGAGTGTGGTTCCATTGGCTGTGGAGGAAACTGAGGAAGGGCAAAGTCCAGCTGGACAGAGCAGGAGAGAGGTAGAACAAGGGGGAGGCAATTCAGGGGAAGACCCAGGCCCACCCCCTCTTCATCCTAGGGCACGCAGGAAGGAACGGGGAAGAGAGCAAGGTGGGTTACGTGGCTTACAGGGGAGGAAATGTCAGGGTGTAAAAATCACTTTCTATAACTCCCTGCTAATTAGAGGTGGACTGTGCCTTTCTTTGCTGTCAACTTTGATTAAATAAAACCTGGAAAGTAATCTAAGAAACATATTTTTTATTTATAAAAATAATAAAACCTAACGGACTACATATCGGCAGGTAATCACACACAAAGGCATATACAGGAAAAGAACAAAGGAAGTTACAGGAAGTTAAGAAAAAACTTTTGAAACATGCTCAGTAAATCAGAAATCACAAGACATCCTTATCTCATTACTATGGAGACAAGATAACAAATGTTCTAGCAAGCTAGCAGGCTTTGAATAACTGCCTGCAAATATTAGCCTAGGAGCTTGGCAGAGACATCAAAAGAATGTAGTGACAGGAAAGGGCCCTGATTCCCTTCATTAGCCACAGATGGGAAGGGAGTTTAAAAGAGATGCATGCTGAGTGTGGTGTCTGCTGGGAACAAATGTGAGTTTAACTTTGGTTATCTGCGTTCCTGGTATCCTCCCAACTGGGTTGAGTTATTGCCGTGCCTTCATGTCTGGAATTCCTTCTCCTGCCCTGCCGGACTAATTACCTCATTTTGCCTTGTTTGGACTTATAGTTACAGTTTTTGTTGACCACGTTTTGGACTTGATTCTCTGCAGTCAAAGGCTGTTCCTGGAGGAGTTTTTTTTCCAGCCAGAAGATAACTAGGACATTGGGGACAAAGTTGGGCTAATAAAGGACTCTTACTGATTATCTGACTGTTGCCTTTGTGCCACACCCTGGGTCATCATAAGCACTATGAAATGGTATCTAAGTCTAAGTGCCATTGCTATTCTGTTTTCCAGACATAACACAAACTCTCTTTTACTTCAAAGACAGGCTGGAGAGTCATCTGTCAAAGATGATTCAGAGAATTCTACACGGAGGATGGGTTTGGAATAGTTGACCTCTCACTTCTGGCTCTGGGGTTCAATGACAAAAAAGGGGCAGAGCTGGATGGGACAAAATAAAGTTATGAACCCAATGCCTGATGTAGAGGTGGTTGTTCAGGCATCCTAGGACAGTGATGACGAACCTTTCTGGCACTGAGTGCCCAAAGTGCACGTGTGCATACCCAAAATGCAATGCTCTCCCTATGCATGTGTGTGCACCCCACATTCACACACATGCCCCCTGCATATTCACACCCACGCATGTGGCATACATGGCAGAGACCTGAAAGCCAGCTGGTCAGTGGGAGGCACATATGCATGTGCGGTGCAGCTGAGCTGGGGCAACAATGCGCATGCCCACAGATGCCATAGGTTTGCCACTATGGTCCTGAAAAGAGATACAAAATAGACTCAGGAAAAATCAAGGAATGGCAATGACTACTGCAATGCTCTCTACATGGGGCTGCCCTTGCGTACCACTTGGAGGCTTCAACTAGTGCAAAATGCGGCCGCGTGGGTTGTGATAGGAGTATGCCGATACTCCCATATTACACCCCTCCTGCGTGAACTTCATTGGTTGCCGGTTGCCCTCCGGGTGAGATTCAAGGTGCTGGTAATTACCTATAAAGCCCTACAGAGCCGGGGTATTTGCGGGAACATCTCCTGCCAGCAACGACTGCCCATCGTCCTGTGCACTCCCACAGACAGGGCCTCCTTGGGGTGCTGTCAGCCAGACAGTGTCAGCTCGCAACCCCCAAGAGTAGGGCCTTCTCTGTGGGAGCACCCACCCTGTGGAATCAGTTGCCCTTGGAGCTGCGGTTGGCCCCTGATCTTCGTTCCTTCCGTCGCGACCTGAAGACATGGTTTTTCCAACAGGCTGGCCTGGACTGGGGAGGGTGGGTTTTTTATTGGTTTTTATGTACATTGTTGTTTTGGGTTTTAGATATTTGTTTGGGAACTTGATTTAATAATTTTTTAATAATTTTAAATTTTGTACTGTATGTTTTTACTGTTGTGAGCTGCCCTGAGTCCTCCGGGAGGTAGGGCAGCATATAAATCCAAACAAACAAACAAACAAATAAATAAATTTTCAGGTGGACCATGGTTAATCTGTGGACAAATGTTCCCCCAGGAGATGTGTTAATGGCAAAATTTAGGTGGCTTTCAAAGGGAAACGTTATTAATGACAGAACTTTCAGGAACTATGGCTGTGATTGGATTAGCCATTACATGAAACCAGGAATTCTTGAAACATGGTGATTGAATTAACCATGGCAAGATTTTTCCCTGTGGTTAATACATTTACAAAGCCTGGAGAGAGAGTAGTTCAAGTCTTCCCCAACGAGAATAATGTCTGAAGGAAAATGGAACAAAAAAAAACCAAATAATAAGCATACTGATTCATAAACCACAATAATTATATCAATAAGCACCAATCAACCTTTTTATAGCATGTGGAGTATGAATTTAGCATATGACCCTTCCGGGATTGTCAGTAGCACTCTCCACTCTAATTCCTTGGACATTTAACCTAGTTTTATTGTTTTCACTAGCAAACAAGTATTGGCAAACATGTCCCTAGAAGGCAATATCATGAAACTTTGTCTCCCTTAGTTTGTCATGTGAGACAATTCACAAGAGAAAGAAATTATGTTCGGAAGAGTTAGTAGTAAAAGGAAACCAGGCCGCCAAAGAACAAGGTGACTGGACACCATTAAAGCTGACATTGAACATAGAAAAACTCAAATAAATAGTACAAGATCACCAGATGTGGTCTATAGAATTGCCAAGAGTTGGATGCCACTGAATGGGTAACTGTTTTGACTGCAAGTCAACCAACAAGGGAAAGAAAATTTCCTTCATAAGCCATGGAAAGCAATCATCAGTCACAACTCATGATAACATAAATAAGGAAGAAAGAACCAAGTAGCATCTGAATCTGTCTAATTCTCTTGACCATGGAGTCCAACTCAGTGTTCCAAGGACCCTAGCAATTTCATCAGAAACAGTGATCCCACACAATCCTTCATCCCAACTCCACCCACTTCCCAAACATTTCCCAATTGGTTGGAATAATGAAAGTGTCATGCCCCTGTTGGAATCTGATTCTGAAGGGGAGGTCAAACAGCTGACAGGGAATGGGAGTGTGGCTCCGGTGGCTGTGGAGGAAACTGGGGAAGGGCAAAGTCAGCTAGGCATTCAGAGGAAGACCCAGGCCCACCCCCTCTTCATCCTAGGGCACGCAAGGAGGAACAGAGAAGGGAGCAACGTGAGTTACATGAGTGAGAAAAGGGCCCTGATTCCCTTCATTAGCTGCAGCTGGGAAAACAGGATTTAAAAAGGGTGTTTGTGGACAGCACCTTGCTGGCAGCAAAGCATGAATTATATTTGTTTCTCGAGGCTTATCTGGATTCTGCTGTCCTCCCAACTCTATGTGGTTTATTATCTTTTCAAGTCTGCATTTCCTTATCCTGCCTTGTCTCGTTAATTGCTGCAGCGTGGTTTGTGTTGATTTTTATTTATAATTTATATGTACTGTGCTGTCCAGACAGTATATAGTTAGTTGGGATAGTTAGTTAGGAATTGGGAGCTGTCCCCTTAAGGGAATGCCTCGTGGTAAATGTAGTTAATGCATCATGGGAAATGTAGTTCATGTCATGTGGTCACATCTGTAATCCTGATTGGTCACTGAATTGACCCTTGGTTGGGTTGGGGGGAGTTTCCTTTACTCTTGCTTGGACCCCAGCTCCGTGCTGGTGTTTCACCCTTTGCTTCTTCGTTATGGGATGAAGATCACTATAATTTCACACTATGAAGTCAACTGTGCAAAGAATTGGACATTAGATGAATCTTGACATAACAGTGAGTTATATTTTGAGGATGCCTTGTGACCCAATAAAGAAACTTTGTATGGAAGCCTTTGTAGAGTTTGCCTAACTGTCTTTATATTCAGCCAGTAAATTTAAAGACAGAACAGTGAAATTATAGTGCTAATCTGAATCCCAGCAGTGCAATTATGTTATCTGAATTCCTATGAAGAGTGAAATTATAATGTAACCAGAATTCCCAAAATGAAGATATGAGTTAATCAGACTGCCTGTGAAAGAGTGGAAAAGTCACTAATCTGATGTCCTAGGAAAGTAAAGAAGAAGGATTAGAACCCTGAATTCTCTCTCTCTTTCTCCCTCTGAGCAACTGAAGTTATAAAGCCTGTTTGAATTATTGGGAGGGGCCAGAAATTCCCCCATTTGCTAGAGACAAACAAGCGGCATCTTCTCCATCTCTCCCTGCAGCCCTCCAGTTATTGTCATCAGATCCTTTACAAATGCAGTTGAAAGAGACTGAGTAATCCTTTCTTGTGTCCTAAAAACAAAGAAACTGCATTTTCTCTAGCTCTGGAGTTGCTTTCAATTCCTCACTGCTTGTGCCTTGCAGGAAAGACAGCCATAAAGAGGCCCTTCTACCCAGTTTATGATGTGGTCTCCAGGCAACAGAGTCATAAATTCTTTAGGATGAGCCATCTCCATAGAAACGGGCCATAATTCCCCCCCAAAAGAGGGAATCCAAATCCAGCTGCCAATTTAAAGAAGAAGAAAAAATACACCCTGCTGTCTTTCTTTGCTGGCAAAGCGAGAAAGTTTTCCCTTTACTGGAATTAAACGCAATCTTTAGTCAAAAGACACCAGCTTGCCTTCCTCAATAAAGAGGAAAAACACCTGGTGCATAGTTTGCTCCAAATGTTGATTATTCCTCATAGGAGACTCTTAAACTCAGCAAACCCCTTGCAATGCAGTGCAAGGGTCCCAAATTCAGCTACCAGCTCACAGCACCACCTCGCGGTCCAGTAATGAATTTTACAGGAGCTTCCTAAATTCAGCAGCCCCCTTGCAACGCAGCACAAGGGTCAGCTAGTGAATTTTACACGAATTTCCTAAATTCAGCAACCCCCTTGCAATGCAGCGCAAGGGTCAGCTAGTGAATTTTACAGAAATTTCCTAAATTCAGCAACCTCCTTGCAATGTAACCCAAGGGTCACTGTGTACTGCACTAGCCTCTTCCAGACCTTGCAACGCATCCTCTAGTGGCCAACCAGTGAATTTCTACACAGCCTCCTGAATTCAGCTACCTACTTGCAGCGTACCCTAGTGGAAAAAAAGGGGAATTGCACAGAAAACCGCTAAATTTTCCAAAATTCAAAGACAGAACATGTACTTTGGGTTCGGACTGAATTTCTTTCTTTTAAAGACTGTTCTTGGGAGACTTTACTTTTCTGCCGTCGAAGATAACTGGACATTGGGGGCCAAGTTGGAGGTATTAAAGGGATTTTACCTATTGTTGTGACTTTGTTGCTTTTGTGCCATACCCCAGATCATCACAGAAAGAGAGATTGGAAAGCATGACATAAAGTCTCTCAGCTCACCTGGTTAAACCTTTGGCGCCAGTTTGTGGCCTCCTGATCAAGGATGAATTCCAGGTCTTTGGAACCCCTTGGTCTGTCTATCCTCCCAAACTTCACTGCCCCAAAGGACTTATTAGGGAAGGGCACCCAATTCACACTATCAAATTTGGCAGCGAGGTCCCCTTTCCCATCCAGATACACTCCATCCATGCAAGAATTGTAGAAGTGGGAATCTCCCAGGAAAGGATGAAGCTACAATGGCAACCAAAAGAATAACGTGAGAAAAGAAAAACTAAATGTCAGTGTTCCAGAAAACCTCCACTCCAACAAATAACTCTGAGACAGACATTCTCTCTAAGGTTCTTTTTATTAAAGTAGTAAACTGGCACATCTGGGAAATCCTGAATCTGAAAGTTCTGGGTTTCCTTGCCATAAGTAAAAAATTACAAATCCACACCCTGCACCCCTCATTGCATCACATGCCCTAATCACCATCCATCCCAGCTTGAGATGTCCTCTCAACCAGGTGCAGAAATAACATGACCTTGACTTAGAAAAAGAATGCTATTATGTCTAACCACATACATTCCAAGAAACTCCCCCCTCCCATTTTCCAAGGGTGAAGTATGTGGCAGTGTGGAAGAGTCTGGTGCTAATATGGCTTCCAAAGCTGACACTAAGTTCTCCAAGTAGACTTGGTAACATCCATATAACTCTAGTCCAGAAGTCATGACAAAGGAGGTGGAGTGGGAGCTTCCCTGCCTCAGAAACCTCACAAAATGGAAGACAATTGAAATCTTAAACTCGCCACACCATCTACAAATACCTTTGAAGCCTGAGAGCTCACTGTGATGATCCATAGTCTCTCAAAATCACCCAAAACCCAAAACATGAATTAAAGTCCAGCAATGCCTTCAACTTTACTGTTTTATTAGTCACAGTTTAAAGTCCCAAAAGTAAATAATGAGACAAAAGGAAAACAAGAACAAACTGTATTGGGGGAGAGTTGCGAATCATACCAAGATAAGTAATCATACGTTCCAAGCAGATAACCGAGGAAAGTCCTTGGGAAGAACACCAACAAATATAAACCTCTTTCAAAGGAAACCCTAACTCTGACTCCAGCAATTCTGCATACGTAGTTACCAACTTATATACACAGCTCCCAGCTGTAAGCCCTGAAGAAGATCACGGTCCTCTCCTCCTGAGTAGACCACACTTTTCCCTGATCCTCTCCTCCCTGTGTGCCCTGGGATGGATAGGGGATGGGCCTGGATCCTCTTTTGATTGCTCAGCCGGCCTCTGCCCTTCCCCAGCCTCCTCCACCACCTCTGGAGCCACACTCCCACTCCCTGTTGGCAGTTCCTCCTCTTCCTCGGAGTCAGTCTCCACCAGGGGCATGACACTCACCTTCAAGATTTTTGAAGGAAACCAAATACCTGCCATGTCTGAAGCATCAGCCTCTGAACTTTTTCTTTCATCGCTTTCTGCTTGGATCTGGATAAGTAGGCAGCGTGTGATGCCTGAGCAACTGCCCGGGCGAGGTTGTAAATACCATAGCCATCCAGAGAGAGGGTTTTCTCTACCACCTCTTCCTGCAGGGTCTCCAGGTCCTCATTCTCCTGGCACCTCACCCTTCCTTTCACAGAAAAGAAGTGTTTGGAATACAAACAGCTGAAGGCCTTCATGCCAAACAGTTGCATAGGGATGAAAAATGTTTCATAAGCATATTGCGGTCTTTTTCCAACATGCATTAAGAAAGAGAAGAAACCCTGGAGATGTTGGGGAGACAGTACTTCATGAGATAAATTCATGAAGAGGTCCCACATTGCTGTGGTGATCCAAACTTTTGCCAGGAGAGGCTTGATGTGCCTTTGAACGTAGCGTTGAATTAGGTGTATAAAGCTGTAGAAATAGCGATCTTCTCCATAATATATTAAAACGCTGACGTGGTTCCACAAGTGAAATGGTTCGTTGTGCAAGAACCTCATTTTCCAGGACACAGTTGGCATGCTCACTGAGAAGGCAACACAAATTGTATTCCTGGTTAATATGGGGTTCAAAGTCTGCAGGAATCTTTTGCCATTGTCAGTGTCCGGTGCAAGGAGTCCAACCCAGTTCCATCTGAAATGGTGGAGCAGTTTGGCAATTCCCCAATACAAGTAATCTTCTTTGGGGACCATTCGGTAGATGAACGGGAACCGGGTTTTGTCATCCAGAGTTTCAGACACAAAACCATAACTGACCTTATAAAAAAAATAAGGGAAATGTTTTAGAATAGAATAGAATAGAATAGAATTAGAGTAGAGTAGATTAGCGTAAAATAGAATAGAATAGAATAGAATAGAATAGAATAGAATAGGATAGAATAGGATAGAATTCTTTTATTGGCCAAGTGTGATTAGACACACAAGGAATTTGACTTGGTGCAAATGCTTTCAGTGTACATAAAATAAAAGATACATTCGTCAAGAGTCAAGTATCATCAAGTACAATACTTAATGATAGTCATTGGGTACAATAAGCAATCAAATCGTACTAGGAAAGAGTCAGTATAAATCGTAAGAATATAAGCAACAAAGTTACAGTCCTACAGTCACAAGTGGGAGGGGATGGGTGATAAGGTGTGATGAGAAGATTAATAGTAATAGTAGTGCAGACTTTGTAATAGTTGAACAGCGTTGAAGGAATGATTTGTTTAGCAGAGTGATGGCTTTTGGGAAAAACTGTCCTTGTGTCTAGTTGTTCTGGTGTGCAGTGCTCTATAGCCAGGGGTGGGATTCAACCAGCATTACTACCGGTTCGGTGATTACATTTTGTGCTTACAGGAAGTGATGAAACGGGTGTATTATTCAGCCTGCAAAGCCTGCAGAGGCTTTTTCCAAGCCTCTGAAAGGCTGAAAATTGCCTCAAACCAGCCCAAAAATCAGCTGTGAGACTCACGCATGCGCAGTAAAGTATGTTTGCCTATAGCTCGCGTGCCGGCAAAAATGGCTCTGCATGCCACCTGTGGCACACATGCCATAGGTTTGCCATCTCGGGGATAGGGGCCCAGAATTGGGTACCAAGCTGATGTCTCTGAAGGAATAAAAGGAGGCCATACGTTCCCCAAGGTGCAGCCTCTCACTGCATGCTCTTTGTCTGTATGTTGTGGAATGTCTACCCAACTCTTCTTTGTACAAATAAAAACTGATATTTTTCCAAGCCTCTTCTTGGGTCTCTCTCTTTGGCATTCTGGTAACTCAGGTACATTTTGTGACCTTACAAAACATACCAAAATATAGGCAGACAAAACAAAGGAAGAGACATACATGATGTGTAGAAAAGTAGGGGAGAACTTTAGTTCACATGCCCTCAATGAGTTAAGTGCCCTAATGTTTTGACGGCCAGATCTTAAGTGCCAAAGACAATTTCCTGGTGAGGACATCTGGATGGTCATGACCAGTGGTGGGTTTCCAAATTTTTCCTACCTGAGAGGGTGCTTTGCGCCCACGCGCAGGACTCAAAGACCACCCTCTGTATCAATGCTGGTGAGCTGTGCTGTTTTTTAGCTCAGCTGAAGTGTGGCATCTCTGCTGCACAAATCAGCTGAGCTAAAATACAAGGGAATATAGGAGAGGTAACAGCAAGGGTGGGTAGCTGGGCCCAACCAGAGGTGGTATTTGTCGGTTCTCCGAACTACTCAAATTTTCTGCTACCGGTATGCCAGAATCAGACCGAACCAGCTGAATAGCACCTCTGGTCATGACATTTTCCTGGGCAGGACATATCAAGACTTGCCATTTCTTCCCAATCCCCATTCATACCTGTGGCATCTTGTAGAGGCTTGACATGGTGGAAATCTGCTCAGAAATGTCAGACATGGTCCCTTCAATCACAGCCAGCAGCCTCTTTTCTCTTCCACAAATGTAGTTTGGAACATTTGCCTGTCCGGTAGAAAGCAAGTCCATCAGGGCATCAGCGGTCAGTCCTGGTTCATAATAGTTCTCATAGATGTCATAGCCCAGGGTGATATTGGGCAAAACGTGGGGATTCTGGTTGATCTCACGAATGGCAAAAAGAAAGGACAGAAGGTACCAGTGTGCATTATAACCTTTGCTTCAAAACAAAACAAAACCCACAACCGCCTTTAATTATTCATTCAGTATTTTAACAATTCATGCATTCGGTTGGATCTGAAACTCTTTCTAACTCTATCCTTGCTATTCTTACTAGAAGTAATAATTATAATAGTAAAATATATGAAGAACTATTGCAGGAATCAGGTAGGGCTAGTCTGGAGAAAAGAAGGACTAGGGGTGACATGATAGCCATGTTCCGATATCTAAGGGGCTGCCACAAAGAAGAGGGGGTCAACCAGGAGTGGGATGCTACCAGTTTTGCCTGGCTCTATAGAACTGGTAGCTCTGAAGAGCAGAAGACACCAAACAGGTTCTGTGTCTGCTGCTGTTTGGCCCACCTGCCCGCCCAGGCTCTTACCTGTCCTTTATTTCCTGCTTTTTCAACCTCAGCTGCTTTACACGGCATAGCTGAGGTTGCAAAAGCAGGAAAAAAGAGGCTTTTCAAATGCTGCACACCCACGCGCAGCGCTTTTCAGCTCTCTGGGTGGCACAGCTGATGCTTTTTCTACACGCATGCGCAAAACGTAGTCACCGAACCGGTAGTAACACTCCTGGGGTCAACCTATTCTCCATAGCACCTGAAGGCAGGACAAGAAGCAATGGGTGGAAACTAATCAAGGAGAAGCAACCTGGAATGAAGGAGAAATTTCCTGACTGTGAGAACAATTAATCAGTGGAACGACTTGCCACCAGAAACTGTAAGTGCTCCAATGTTGGAACTTTTAAAGAAGAGATTGGACAACCATTTGTCTGTTTGGAATGAAGGTTATTGCTGAGCACATTGGGTTGTGCTCCAAACATGGTAAGCCGCCCTGAGTCTCCGGAGAAGGGCGGCATATAAATATGAATAAAAAATAAAAAAATAAAAAAATAAAAAAGATTGGACAACCATTTGTCTGAAATGGTCTAGGGTTTCCTGCCTGAGTAGGGGGTTGGACTAGAAGACCTCCAAAATCCCATCCAACTCTGTTATTCTGATAACTGGCACCTCTGTAGAAACTATGAAAGAATGAATAGTGTAGGACAAGAACATTCCAATGTTCATTCTGTGCATTCTGCCAGGACGTCAGCAGTCATTCTTGCTTCATAATCTTCCTCGTAAATGTCATAACCCAGGGAAACATTGGGCAAAACTTGGGAATTTTTGGTTGATCTCATGAATGGCAAAAAGAAAGGAGAGAAGGAACCAGTATGAATGATAGCCTTTCCTGCATAAAACCACAAAACAACACACTTTTAATGCAATCCTAAGTTGCCTTAACAGAGGGATTCAATCAAGATAACATGAGGTATTAATTCCACTCTATAAAGCCTTAGTAAGACCACACCTAGAATGCTACATCCAGTTTTGGTCACCACATCATAAAAAAGATGTTGAGATTGTAGAAAGAGTGCAGAGAACAGCAAACAAGGATGATTAGGGGACTGGAGGCTAAAACATATGAAGAACAGTTGCAGGAACTGGGCATGGCTAGTCTAGTGAAGAGAAGAACCAGAAGTGACATGATATCAATGTTCCAATATTTGAGGGGCCGCCACAGAGAGGAAGGGGTCAAGCTATTTTCAAAAGCACTTGAAGGCTAGAATAATGGATGGAAACTGATCATGGAGAGATTCAACCTAGAAATAAGGAGAAATTTTCTGACAGTGAGAACAACCAACCCTTGCAGACGATGTTATAATTAAAAAAATTCTGGAATGTGCAGAGATGGATAGGCTAACCCTAAAAATTAAAGGAAAAGAAGATTCAGACTATTTGATAACATGGGAACTATTCTATAAATGGTTAAATGACAGATATTGAGATTAGAGGAGTGGAATTAGGTGAAATATGGTTTATAGGAGAAAGAAAAACAGACAAGTAAATATTTCTGATGGTTATATAATCGATGGTATAATGGAAGATGATATATGTTATAATATGATTGATGTTATTGCATATTGGTTTAGATATTACCACATATTTGCTTTTATATATATGATCATAACGATGATGATTATGTTTGTATGTCAACACCTTGGACACTTAGAGAGCACACTGCTCAACATAGAAAGGAAATGTATGATATAAAACAATAAAAAAAGATTTCAAAAAGAAAAAAGAAGTGGTGGGAGCTTCGTAACTGGAAGTTTTCAAGAAGAGACTGGACTGCCATCTGTTATAAATGGTGTAGGGTCTCCTGCTTGAGCACGGGGGTTGGACTAGATGACCTACAAGGTCCCTTCCAACCCTGTTATTCTATTCTGTTCTAAATATTCATCCAGTATTTTATCGGATCTTACAGATGAGCAGGATGTGAGATTAATAACTTTGGTGAAGGGCTGTGAAAATATTTACAGACCCCTCACATCCCAGATATAAACTGTTTCAACTCCTACCCTCAAAAGCACGCTATAGAGCACTGCACACCAGAATAACTAGACACAAGGACCTGTTTTTCCCAAAAGCCATCACTCTGCTAAACAAATCATTCCTTCAACGCTGTTCAACTATTACAAAGTCTGCACTACTATTACTGTTAATCTTCTCATCACTCCTGATCACCCATCCCCTCCCACTTGTGACTGTATGACTTTGTCGCTTGTATCCTTATGATCTATATTGACTGTTTCCTAGTATGAGTTGATTGCTTATTGTACATTATGAGTATCATTAAGTGTTGTACCTTATGATTCTTGAGGAATGTATCTTTTCTTTTATGAATACTGAGAGCATTTACCCCAAGACAAATTCCTTGTGTGTCCAATCACACTTGGCCAATAAAGAATTCTATTCTATTCTCCTTACTGCTGCTTCTACTATTACTAAGAATTTGCTCTCAAGTTCTTCTTTCCAGAAGCAGAAGAGGCAAAATAGAAAATATTTCCCGCAGGGTGATTCCTGACAGAGAGGAACATTAGATATCGTTGCTGTTATGTATGCAGGTTTGAATGTCATTGGTTAAGTATGAACTGTTCTTGTAAAATGTCAGAAATGATTGGTTTAAAAAGTGCGGGAAAACCCTGCACTCTGATTGGCTGGCAACTGCGGCTGCTGGCTATAAGTAGCAGCCGCAGCCCAGCCAAATCGGGTCTGTTATGAGCTGTAGTCACTAATAAACTCTTCACTGAAGCACTCCGCATCTGACTCTTCATGCAAATCTAACACTGCCGACGAAGGTGGGATCCTTCCCGAAGAGAAGACAATGCGGAGAAGAAGCCGAGAGAGATGGCTGCGCTGAACACCCCCCCAGCCCCGTTCAATCCAATGGCAGAAGACTGGGACTCGTATGCAGATCGTTTCCAAATGTATTTGGAGGGAAACGATCTCACCGACATTTCCGACAAGCGGAAGAGGGTGGTCTTTCTCACCCACTGCAGTCCGGCCATTTTCAAGATGGTGAAGGCATTGGCGGGAGCTGCAGACGTGAAGGTAATGGACTGGCTCGATTTAGAAAAGTTATTAAGAGCCCATTACGCGCCACAAGTGTCGTGCCTCATTAAGAGACATGAATTCTACCGTCGGGATCAAGGGGAAAGCGAAAACGTTAATGACTTCGTGGCAAGTTTAAGGGACATTGGGGGTGCATGTGAATTTATCAACTTAGAAGAGGCCATGCACGATGGATTTGTTCTAGGTCTAAAAGACAAGGTTTTGCAGAGCAAATTATTAATGAAACCTAAGATCACGCTTAAGGAGGCCATAGAAGAAGCTTCTTCAGTGGAAGCTACCAAGTCCTCAGCAGCAGCCATGAAGAAAATTAACAAGGCCACGAGCCATCCTGATGTGGAAAAATCAACAACAACCCATTGCGAGCAAATAGATTCTGATTCAGACTGTAGCGAGGTGGAGGAAGGAATTTATAGACTCAGAATGGAGAAGAAAAGGAAAGACCTTGGAAGAAAGAGGCAAGACTTTTATTGCAGAGGTTGTGGGGGGGGCACCCCCGCACTGAATGCAAGTTTTTGATACCATCTGCCTCCGTTGTGAAAAAAGAGGTCATCTAGCAAGACTCTGCAAATCATCCAGAACTCCACCAAGCAGAAAGAAGTTTCCTGACAAAGATTTCAAGCCTAACAACTTCAGTGAGAAAATGGGGCACAACACAGAAGCAAATGGGAAGAATGGAACTCATCAAACAGTCACCATTGGTCATTCTTCACCCTTAAGAAGCAGAAAAGTACATGTGAAGGTACTAATTGAAGGAAGGCCTTGCCAAATGGAAGTGGACTCAGGCTCCTATTTATCTATGGTGTCATGGGACACTATTCACAGGCTACTTCCCAACATTCAGAAGAAGTATTTCCAGAAGCAAGCACTGACTCTTAAAGACTACCAAGGGAACAAGATTCCAGTAGTTGGAGCAAGAGATTTCATCGTGAAGTTCAAAGGCCACACCAGGCCCCTGACCATCGTGGACAAGGACCGCCCAAGCTTGCTGGGACTTGAGTGGTTCAAGCCACTAGGCATTGAGGTGACTGACATCAATCACGTGAGCAACACTGAATGGGAGGAGGCCTTGAAGTCTGAGTTTCCAGAGGTCTTCAGCGACGGATTGGGCAAGTATATGGGGACCCCTATCACTTTCAACCTAGATCCCAAGGTGCCCCCAATTCGCTTAAAGCCCAGAAGGGTCCCATTTGCCTTAAAGGAAAAAATTGATGCACAATTAGATAAACTAATAGCTCAAGGAGTTTTAGAGCCCACTGACCACTCCAGGTGGGAGACACTCCAGGTGGGAGACCCATCAGTCAAGACTGATGGGTCAGTGAGAATCTGTGGAGACTATAAGGGGACATTGAACCATGCGCTTCAACAGAGTGCATATCCAGTTCCAGTGGTGCATCATTTACTACATTCACTTGGCAAGGGTACAGTCTTTGCCAAATTGGATCTGGCCCAGGCATATCAACAATTAACAGTTGATGATGCCACTGCAGAGGCCCAAACCATTGTAACCCATAGAGGTGCTTTCAAATGTAAAAGGTTACAGTTTGGAGTAAGCGTGGCACCAGGCATCTTCCAAAGCCTTATGGAAAGGATGCTCCAAGGACTGCCAGGGGTAGTACCTTACTTTGATGATGTGTTAATCTCTGCTGAAAATGACACTCAGTTACAAGAGAGACTCAGAGAAGTCCTTACCAGATTCAAAAAAGCAGGGTTAAAAGTCAAGGAAGAAAAATGCACTCTTAGAACTGACAAGGTTGAGTTCTTGGGCTATGTGATTGACAAGCATGGTATCCACCCCACAGATGCCAAGGTTCAGGCAATCAAAGAAGCCCCTAGACCAAAATGCAAAACAGATTTGCAAGCCTTCCTTGGACTCATTAATTTTTATCACATGTTCCTACCTCAGAAGACAACCATTGCAGAACCATTACACAGATTACTAGACAGTCTGCGTGGGTCTGGGGCAGAAAAGAACAATCTGCATTTAACAATATTAAAAGACTAATCACGTCTGATGCTGTACTGATACAGTTCTCTGAGAATTTGCCTGTTGTACTGACTTGTGATGCATCCCCTTTTGGAGTGGGGGAGGGGGTGTTGAGCCACAGGCTTCCCAGCGGGAGGGAAGCTCCTATTGCATTTTACTCTAGCACCTTGACCAAAGCAGAGAGAACTACAGCCAACCTTGTCAGCAGCAAGAAATTCATGAGTATTTATATGGGAGAATTTCTTGCTCTCTGATTCATACCAATACTCATCCACAGGCCTGGCAAAGACATTGGGCATGCAGATGCTTTGAGTCGCTGCCCACTTCTCTCTTCTCACACTGAGGGCTTTGCACCTGAGACTTACACTTTTTTCTAGAAACTGTTGCCAAGCTTCCAGTACACGCTGCTGAAATTGCCAGAGAGACTGCCAAAGACACTTTATTGGCTCGTATTATAGGCTGGATTAAGAAGGGTTGGCCACTTCAAGATCTACCTCAACTTGCCCAACCTTTTAAATCCAGGCAAACTGAATTATCTGTATTAAGAGGATGTATTTTGTGGGGTAACAGGGTGGTTATTCTGCAAAACTGCAAAAAAGGTTTTGGAAATGTTACATGAGGGTCATCCGGGTATTGTCAGAATGAAGGGATTGGCCAGGAGTTATGTATGGTGGCAGGTATTGACAAAATGGTTGAACACTGGGTTGCATCCTGTCCCAACTGCTTCAAATGCCCCACCTCGCCCCTAACCTAGGAATGTCCTAGAGGCCCATGGTCCAGGATTCACATTGATTTTGCTGGCCCTACCAGAGGGCACACTCCTTATTATAGTAGATGCATATTCCAAATGGCTAGAGGTAATCCCTATGGCATCCACCACAACTGATGCTGTCATCAAGCAGCTTAAAAAGCTTTTTGTAACCCATGGGTTACCTGATGTTCTTGTCTCTGACAATGGCCCTCAATTTACATCCAACCCTTTTGAATCCTATCTAGCACAACTGGGTATCAGACATGCCCTGACAGCCCCTGGGCACCTCGCCAACGGCCGGGCTGAACGAATGGTATGTTTTACCAAGGAAAAGCTTCAGCAATTGGCTCCTGGGGACATCACTGAGAAAGTTGAAAAACTTCTTAGTGTTCAATATCATTTTCTAACCCATCAACTAACTTATCCCCAGCAGAGTTGTTGATGGGTAGGAAACTTAGGTCTCCCCTTGACCGCCTTCATCCCACTTACACACCAGCACCACTAGATTTCACTAGCAAAGTTCGCACGTTCAGTGTGGGTGATTCTGTTTATGCTAAGAACTTATGGGTGAGCCTTCATGGATTCCTGCTGAAATAACTCAAATCACAGGCCCTCGTTCTTACAGGGTACAAACAGAGGATGGAGTCCTCTGGAGCAGGCACATTGATCAGCTTAGATCCAGGTTACCTCAGGAACATCATAATTGTTCCTCTCTAGTTCCCATACCTAATGCTTTTCTAGGGGAGGGAGGAACATGAGGATAATCAGCAAACAAGAATCAACCCCATGTGTAACGAGCCATTACAACAGGAACCATCCCAAAACCTGTCACAATGCCAAAATCCATCCTTACAAGTGGAAGATTGCACATCACTACCTGACTTGGGTGCTGACATTGGGCTGGAGATGGGTTGGGAGGAGAGACCAGATTTTAACAATCAAACAGGATCTTCTTTCACAGGAAGTCCAACTAGGAAATGTCAACAGACACATTTCCCTCTCACTGGTGAGAAAAACTTCTGAACCACGAAGGTCTCAGCATACGTAAGAGCCCACCTATTTAAAAAGAATACATTAGATAGGTTGGGGTTTGAGTATGACTGAACCTAGTGAGGAGGGTGTTATGTATGCAGGTTTGAATGTCATTGGTTAAGTTTGAACTGTTCTTGTAAAATGTCAGAAATGATTGGTTTAAAAAGTGCGGGAAAACCCTGCACTCTGATTGGCTGGCAACTGCGGCTGCTGGCTATTAGTAGCAGCCACAGACCAGCCAAATTGGGTCTGTTATGAGCTGTAGTCACTAATAAACTCTTCACTGAAGCACTCCGCATCTGACTCTTCATGCAAATCTAACAGTTGCAAACTTCCATGCAAAAAAAGGAGGACAAATTCAGCTCTAGAAACCTACTTACAAAGTTGGCTGGTTAAAGAGAGGTTCCCGAAAGGTCGCTGGATGAAGCTGACCTGCTCTTAGAGGCACAATCCCCCCCAGCAAGAGATCTCCTGGATGGTAGTAATTGTAAGGTATCCAGATCCTCGGTGAAGTCGAGTGGGCATTTTCTCCCATTGGTTCTGGTGGGCAGCAGAAGCAGAAGCCACAGCAGGAGGAGCAGTTTTGCTCTCATGGCAAAACTTGGTAGCCTTTCTGGAAAGGGAGTTCTCTCTCCCCAAAAGTTAGAGAGCAACTACAGCTTTACAAGCAACAAGCTATGATCTAAGTGTCCTCTCCAAATCTCATTAGCCACATTGTACATGGAGCAAGAATTCAAGACGATGTGGCAGCAGGCTGCTCTCGACGTTCAGGGATTTCAGGGATGATGATCTTTAGGATTTGAAGGAAAGAAGGAACCACAAGTTTCACAATTATATGGTGCCTGGCCTCTGGGAGCAGGTGCAGAGGTGGAGAAAAGCTAGTCTGAAGCTAACAGAAGTCAGACGTGGGTCTCTGGTGTTTTGTGAACTTTCTCTGAACGAATCTCCATCAAAACAACAAGGATTAGATAGAGAAGCAACCTAGAACTAAGGAGAAATTTCCTGATAGTTAGAGCAATTAATCAGTGGAACAACTTGCCTCCAGAAGCTGTGAATGCTGCAACACTGGAAGTTTTAAAAAAGATGTTGGATAACCATTTGTCTGAAGTGGTGTAGGGTTTCCTGCCTAAGCAGGGGGGTGGACTAGAAGACCTCCAAGATCCCTTCCAACTCTGTTATTCTATTCTATTTTATTCTATTCTATTCTATTCTATTCTATTCTATTCTATTCTATTCTGTTCTGTTCTGTTCTGTTCTGTTCTATTCTGTTCTATTCTATTCTACTCTATTCTAGTAGAGTAGCCACCACTGTCCTATGTTATATTAAGAGACTATCTTGTCCAGAATTAATTAGTCCACTATATGAGACCATCAAAAGGAGACCTGTTTACTGTCCTGTCCCCACCTGAATTGAGGGACATAGGTCAAAAGACAGATTCCCACAATGCTCACAACCTCAAGATGCTCTCAGGAGATACTTGGTGCCCTCACCTCCAAGGTTAAGCAGAGCACCCCACAATGTTCGTTCAGAGAAGGTCTTTGATGATGTCCAGTAGATGATTTTGATGAATTATCTTGTGTATATTTTAACACAGAGTATAGAGATGTTGTCCGTGTGATTTTGGAATTGGGGAAAACTATTTTGTGTATGTTTATGGCATGCCGCGGACCAGTGCCAATTCACGGACCAGGGGCTGGGGACCTCTGCTTTAAATGAAAGGAACTCTGAAGGGAGATCAGAGGAACTTCCCTTGGGTCCAGTTCAGGCTGCCCCATTGTAGTGAGAGGACAATGGGTGGACTCAATTCCTCTGTCGTGAGAGGGCAGAGGGGTTGATCATTGTTCTACCAGCTCCAACGTCGTTAACCACTGCGGTGTGAGAGCAGTGGGTTGGTCATTTCAACTCTGGTCCCCCAGCAGCTGTGAGAGAGCTGCTGGGGTGTTGAACTTCATGGATGCTGTTGCCTGGACCCCTCCTGTTGCACATCCTACATTTGTGTAATTATTTACCATCATGCCGACTGATTCTTTTCCATCTTTCCGCCCTTTGAAATGGGACTTAGCGTCTTATGTTTGTTTACTCTTTGTTGGAGTTACGGGCCCTCCAGACTTGTCTTTGAGGTGGCCCTCTGGATTACCAAGAGCCTACCTTAAGGACGGATCCTGGGATCCTGAGAGGTGGCACGGTGCGACCAAGGGGTTAAATTCCAAAATTGGTTTTAAGGGACAACTTTTAAAATTTTTAATTCGTTGTTTTAATGGGATAGGGAGGTGGGGAGGGAAATCAACCCCCGACACAATATCTTGGTTTGTCCAGGCTGGAAACGGGTCTCATTACGGGGGGTTGGGTGAGGGGGCCCCGGGGTCCATTGGGGATAGGGCAGGATTGACAATTTCTAGGGTGATCGGTTATGGCAGGAGGGGACAAGACAGGGGGCCAAATTATGTTTTGGGAGCGCGTTCCCGCTGTTTACGAGTGGTGATGCGCTCCGACCCTCAGGTCTCTGCTCGCTCCCCTGGGGTCTTGGGAGGTGCGGTCCCTGGGATTAAGCTGGTCTACATAAACGCCAGGTCCGTAGCCAATAAGTCATCCCTCCTCCGTGAGCTTATCGAGGAGGCTGCGGATCTGGCATACATTACAGAGACCTGGTTGGGACTGGAGGGGGTGTCCCTCTGTGTGTGATCTATGCCCCCCAGGTTCCCATGTGCTGCACCGGTCTCGAGCCCAGGGAAGGGGTGGAGGGGTAGCCATTGTTATTAGGGAGACCCTGTTTCCAAGGGAGGCCACTGTCCTGCAGATAGGCAGGTGTGAGTCCCTCCTCCTGAGGTTGGGCCCGGGGGGTCAGTTGGGTTTGTTGCTGACATACCTGTCCCCCAGCTGTGTGGCGATGGCCCTTCCCAAGCTGCTTGATGCCCTCTCGGAGGTGGCGGTAGAGTTCCCCAGGCTTATGGTTCTGGGGGACTTCAACTTGCCCTCTCTGGGGGAGGCGTCGGGATTGGCTCAGGAGTTCATGGCATCCATGGCAGCCATGGACCTGACCCAGGTGATTCAAGGACCCACTCATGAGGGGGGGGGGAACACGCTCGACCTTGTTTTTGTCTCGGGGCAGTGGTGTAGTGATCGGGAGGGGGGTCAACGGTTACCCTACCCCTATCATGGACAGATCACTATCTCCTGTGGCTGGTCTTCCAATTGGCTGTCCCTCGCTGCTGGGATGAGGAACCAATTCGATGGTTCCGCCCCAGGTGCCTGATGGACCCTGAGAGGTTTCAGATGGCGCTGGGGTTCTTGCCAACCTCCCTTGACCACAGCCTGTCCAAGACTTTGGTGGCTGCCTGGCAACAGGCGGCCTCGGCAGCGCTTGACCGGGTTGTCCCCTTGCGGCCCCTCCCCCGCCTTAGATCCCGGTTAGCTCCCTGGTTTTCTCCAGGGGATGAAGCGGCAGAGAAGGTGCCTAGAGAGCAGGTGTAGGACTAGCTGCTCTGAATCTGACCATGTCCAGCTAAGAGCCTATATTAGGACTTACCTGGAAGTGATCAGAGCGGCGAGGCGTGCTTACTTCTCTGCTCTGATTGCGTCTGCAGATGATCACCCTGCGGCTCTGTTCAGGGTCACTCGCTCCCTCCTTCACTTAGAGGAGAGGGGGGACCCTTTGCAGGGCAGAGCAGAGGAATTTAGTCTACATCTGGTGGATAAGGTTGCTCAGATTCAGGCTGCCTTAGACTCTGACTGGCAGGGGTCGGATGATGGGGTGACGACAGGTCTGGCTGATTCTATCTGGGTTGAGTTTCACCCTGTCTCCCTGGATGAAGTGGACAGGATCATGCGGAGGTTGTCTACCACCACGTGTTTATTGGACCCGTGTCCTTCCTGGCTGGTTTACGCCTCCAGGGAGGTTACACACGGCTGGCTCCAGGCAGTTGTCAACGCCTCCTTGAGTGAGGGAGTTTTTCCCACCGCCTTGAAAGAGACGGTGGTGAGACCCCTCCTCAAGAAGCCTGCCTTGGATCCAGCCATTTTGAACAACTATCGTCCAGTCTCCAACCTTCGTTTTTTAGCGAAGGTTGTTGAGAGCGTGGTGGTTCAGCAACTTCCGTTGTTCCTGGAGGAAGCTGATTATCTAGACCTGTACCAATCGGGCTTCAGGTCCGGGCACAGCATGGAGACAGCATTGGTCGCACTGATGGATGATCTCTGGAGGGCTCAGGACAGGGGTTTTTCCTCTGTCCTGGTCCTTTTAGATCTCTCAGCGGCTTTCAATACCATTGACCATGGTATCCTTCTGCGGCGGCTTCGGGGGTTGGGAGTGGGGGGCACCGTTCTGCGGTGGTTCTCCTCCTACCTCTCGGGCCGCTCGCAGTCGGTGTTGGCAGGAGAGCAGAGATTGGCCCCGAGGCCCCTCACTTGTGGGGTGCCGCAGGGGTCGGTTCTCTCGCCTCTCCTGTTTAATATCTACATGAAACCGCTGGGAGAGATCATCCGTGGTTTTGGGGTGAGGTATCACCAATATGCGGATGATACCCAGCTTTACATCTCCACCCCAAACCAGATCAGTGATGCTCTCTCAGTGATGTCCCGGTGCCTGGATGCGGTTCAGGTCTGGATGGGGAGTAATAGGCTCCGGCTCAACCCGGCCAAGACTGAGTGGCTGTTCTTACTGGCATCTCGGTTTTCATCGGATGTACCATCTTTGGTCATGGTGGGAGAGGTGACAGGGCGAGGAATCTGGGCGTCCTCCTGGATTCACAGCTCAGTTTGGAGGGGCAGGTGGGAGCTGTGGCCAGGGGGGCCTTTGCCCAGGTTCGGCTGATTCACCAGCTCCTCCCTTACCTGAGCCGAGATGTCCTTCGAACAGTCACTCATGCACTCGTCACCTCCAGAATCGACTACTGCAGCGCTCTCTACATGGGGCTGCCCTTGCGGACCACCCGGAGGTTGCAGCTGGTGCAGAATGTGGCCACGTGGGCTGTGATGGGGGTGTCCCGATACTCCCATGTTACACCCCTCCTGTGCGACTTGCATTGGTTTCCGGTTGCCTTCCAGGTTAGTTTCAAGGTGCTAGTAACAACTTATAAAGCCCTAAATGGATTGGGTCCAGGGTACTTTCGGGAGCCCCTCCTGCCAGCATCACAGTCCGATCGCCCTGTTCGCTCCCATAGGAGGGGCCTCCTTGGGATACCATTGGTTAGGCATTGTCGGCTGGCGGTCCCCAGGGCTAGGGCCTTTTCTGTGGGAGCGCCCGCCCTATGGAACCAGCTCCCCGTGGATCTCTGTTTGGCCCCTGATCTCCGCTCCTTCCGCCGGGACCTGAAGACCTGGCTGTTTCAACAGGCCGGTCTGGACTGACCCGGGTGAGGGGGTTTATTTTAATTGTTTTAATTTTTAACTGACTGTTTAGACTTGTATTTGTTTAATTTATTTTTATTGTAATTGTATGATATTTTTTAATGTTCGCTGCCCTGAGTCCTTAGGGAGAAGGGCGGCATACAAGTCTAATAAATTATTATTATTATTAAATTAAGGTGATCATTTTTGAAAAAGGTGCACAGAACTGGAACAGTGGTGGGATTAAAAAAAATTACTAGTGGTTCTGTGGGCGTTGCTTGGTGGGTGTGGCTTGGCTTGGTGGGCATGGCTTGGTGGGTGTCACAGGGGAAGGATACTTTAAAATCTTCATTCCCACCACATTCCAGGGGAAGGATACTGTAAAATCTCCATTCCCTCCTCACTCCTGGGGGAAGGTTACTGCAAAATCCCCATTCCGCCCCCACTCCACTAACCTGCTGTCCAGCTCCGTTCTCCTGTGCAGGGCAACTGAAGAAGACCCAGCCAATCAGCTGGGACTCGGGAGGCAGAGAATAGATTGGGGGGCCAGTCAGAGGTGGTATTTACTGGTTCTCCGAACTACTCAAAATTTCCACTACCGGTTCTCCAAAACTGGTCAGAAGCTACTGCATACCACCTCTGCTACCTACCTACCTACCTATCATTACCTATTTGTCTTCTGTCTACCTACCCACCTACGTACCTATCTACCTATCATCTACCTATCATCTATCTATCTATCTATCTATCTATCTATCTATCTATCTATCTATCATCTATCAACTGTGTGTCTGTCTGTCTGTCTGTCTACCTATCTATCATCTATCTATACAGGGATAGGCTTCAAATTTTTTAGCAAGGGGCTCTCTGCCCTAATGACTGGCTGGGTGGACATGGCTGGGTGGTCATGTTTCTGGGTGGTCATGGCTAGATGGTCATGTGATTGGGTAGCCATGTGATTGGGTGGGCATGGCTACATCATCATGTGACTGGGTGGGTGTGGCCAACTCGATGTCACTTCCCTAGCCCTAATTACCTAAAAAAAGATATATACAGTATACCAAAAGGTTGTTTATTTGTCAACTGAAAAAATACTCCTTTGGTCTTTTTAGTGGCCAGAAAAGGGGAGTGGGGGAAAACAAGGCATTCTTGAAATTTATTTATTTATTTATTTATTTATTATTTGAACTTATATGCCGCCCCATCTCCGAAGACTCAAGGCTTACAACTAAAACAGGAACAATAAATACTTAAAAAACGATTAAATTAAAATAAGTTCAAACATTATAAAAACCTTAAAACCATCCCTCCCCAAGGGGTCACAGCCAGGTTGGTCAAACAACCAGGTCTTTAACTCACGCGAAAGGTGCGGAGATCGGGGCCAGGCGGAGCCCCAAAGGCAGTTGGTTCCAGAGGTCAGGGGCGCGACAGAAAAGGCTCATCGTCGGGGAACCGCCAGCCGGCATTGGCCGCCACGGGACCCGAGGAGTCCTTGCCTATGAGCTCGCAGGCGACGGTATTTGATATTGGAAGAAGACGCTCCCTTAAGTATTGAGGACCCATGTCATGAAGGACTTTGTATGTTAACACTAAAACCTTGAATCTCACCCGGAGCGCAACCGGTAACCAATGAAGGCCGCGCAGGAGGGGGGTTGTATGGGAGAACCGGGTAACTCCCATCACCACCTAGATAATCAACTCGGTAGCCCAAAGTTGTCGGAGCATAAGAAAATTACTGGAGAGCATGATGGATGACTCTTGGAGATGGATGTGTCCCATTGGAGAAGTCACATCCAGGGGGTGGGAGAAAGACCAGAGTCAAGGGGGAAATTTATGATGTGATTTAGTATCGGCTGCACCCAGCCACACGCCAACATGGCAATTTCTAATAAAGCAATTTACTTTTCTCTGAGATGCGGCTACAGACTTTTGCTTTGAGTGAGGATGGATTTGTGGGAGCCCTGACAGCCAACCGATACTAATCACGTCATCCATTTCCCCCTTGACCCTGGGGAATTTCGTGCATTTAATACTTAAATAAAAGACTGGCTCAACTGTGATGGGGATCTTGGAGTCTTAGTGGACAGCCAGCTAAATATGAGCCAGCAGTGTGCAGCGGCAGCCAAAAAAGCCAATGCAATCCTAAGTTGCATTAACACATACACTTTGCACGCACGTGCCAAACACACACTTTGCGCCTGCACAGAGGCTTTCCTACTCACCTCCTGCAATCCTGCACTCTCCTGGTCGCTTCAGCAGCTGCTGTGTGGCAATCAGCTGTGCCGTGCAAAACAACTGTGCTTCAAAAGCAGGGAATAAAGGTCACTATGTGCGAGCACATAGGCAAGGACTCCTCGGGGTCCCGTCGGCAAGCCAATGTTGGCTGGTGGTCCCCCGGCGACGAGCCTATTCTGTTGCGGCCCCTGACCTCTGGAATCAACTGCCCTTGGGGCTCCCTGGCCCCTGACCTCCGCACCTTCCGTCATGATTTGAAGACCTGGTTGTTTGACCAATCCGGGCTGTGACCCCTCCTTGGGGGGAGGATGGGTTTCTTAATTATTTTAACTATTGTAAATTTTAGTTTTTGTAATTTTTGGGCTTGTAAATTTGGTTTAATCTCTTTTTAAGTATTTATTGTTACTGTTTTTAGTTGTGAGCAGAGTCTTGAGGAGATGGGGTGGCATACAAGTTCAAAAAATAAATAAATAAATAAATAATGGGAGCCAAGGCGGGCGGGCGGGCCGAACAGCAGCTCCAGCAGCTCCTCAGACAGAACCGGTTTGGTCTCCACCAATCTTCGGTGCTACCGGTATGCCAGAACCAGGCTGAACCGGTAGAATACCACCACTGATTTTCTCCATAACAACCTGTCCCCAACTTGGTCCTTCAAGTCTTCCAGCAGTGTGCCTATTATACAATCATTGAGTCCATCTGTAGTGAAGCTAGTCATCTACCAAAGGGGTCCCAAACTTCCAGGCCCAGTAGTTGGATTCAAATAATTTAACAACCAGTTCTCCACCCTAATGATTTCTTCCAACAACCAGTTCGCCAAACTGCTCAGAAAGTTAATAACCGGTTCCCCCAAAGTGGTGCGAATTGGCTGAATCCCATCACTGCCCGGGCCACAACCTGATACTGCAGCCATGGCCTATTGGGAACCAGGCTGGGCAAGCGGTGGGTGAGTGGGCGAACATGTGAAACTTTATTTGCACAAGCAGTAGCGTGCATGTGCTCCTCCTCATCTTTCAACTCGTAAAGCATTCCTGGACTGCTCTTGAGTTGCCATAGGCAGGAGGGGGGAGAAGCTCAGTTGCTATGACCAGAAGCACATTCCACGCATACCTTTCTCCAGATTGTATCCCAGGTAACTAGAATAAGCTGGAGAGGCATGGTTTCTATAGCCCGCGAAAGTGCTCCATTGGAGAATGTGATTTATGACACACCTGGGAGGAGGGGGGAAACAGGGTCATAAGTGGGCAGTAAATTACATGGGGCAGAGCTGGCTGCACTTGGGAAAGTGTCGACATGTTGCTCCTAATAAATAATTGGATTTCTTTTGAGACTTGGCTCGAGGCTCATGAATGAATTAGGGCATCCGTTGGAACCCTGACACCATCATTTGCACAGAACCATAATCTCCCACCCCACTGCCACCACTGGTCTGCAGAACCGGAAGGTTGGGGACCACTGATCTACCACATGCACATTTCAGATTCACTGGTGGTGCCACCCAGCTGCTCCTTCTCTTAGGAATTTCTTTGGTCATATTCTACTGGAAGACATCTTCTTATGCTTGAATCCATCATTCTTGGACAGGAAGTCCAGAAATAGACATTTCCAATCTGCCTTCTTCTATGGGAAAAGCAGGATGCCAACTTTTCTACACCTAAGAAGGACCATTAAATGTCACCTTCACATATTTAATTACTAAACTAAAATCCCAAAACATAAAAATATTAAATATCTATTTTTTAAACATTCTTTGAGAAATCCAATGAACCAGAAATATATCCCAATCAAATAACTTTGCCAGAGTATTTTAATGTTTCGAGAAGTCTTTAAGTCTATGTTGTCTTCTAGGTTATTTTGGGACCATTCATTTGGAGGACAGTCAGGAAATACAGATCTTGCTTTTCTCCCTAAGAGCTAGCATTTTCAACATCTTCAACAGTAGTGGAAGGTATGGAGATCTTCAAATGCATACACTAAGTTCCCCTGAATTTGAATCCAAGCTATGATGTAGCAGCATCCGAGAGGGTTATGGCAAATAAGATTAATTTGCATTCACTCTCAAACCATCTCTACTTTTTGCTGTTAGCTGCTCCTTTGTATTCAGGTCAGGTCGTAGCAAGATAATGTGGCATTTGGGAATGAAGATGCAGCCCAGCAGCCCAGCACTGGAGGCCAGAATGGAGAAGACCTGCACGGCCACCATATATTTCCCTTTGGTACTCAGGTAGGTGGGGACAAAGGACACCCAAACACTGCAGAAGACCAGCATGCTGAAGGTGATCAGCTTGGCTTCATTGAAGGCCCCAGGGAGGTTCCTGGCCAGGAAAGCCACCGTGAAACAGATGGCAGCCAAGAAGCCCATGTATGAGAGAGCACCATAAAACATGATGACAGAGCCTTCATTGCACGTCAGGACAATCCCTTCTGGCTGGGAGTGCATGTCAGACTCAGGGAATGGGGGAGAAACTCCCAGCCAGATGGTACAGATGATAGCTTGGACACCAGAGCCAGAAAGGACAATGGAGTTGGCTAAAGTCTTTCCCAACCATCTCCTCACAGAATTCCCAGGTCTTGTGGCCAGGAAGGCCAGCACCACTGTAATCGTTTTGGCTAAGATGGAAGATACTGCAATAGAGAAGATGATGCTGAAGGATGTTTGCCTGAGAAGGCAGGTGGCTGCCCTTGGACGACCAATGAAGAGGAGGGAAGTCAAGAAGCACAAAAGAAGTGAGACCAGGAGGATGTAGGAAAGGTCCCGGTTGTTGGCCTTGACTATGGGAGTTTCTAAGAATTTGATGAAGATTGCTAAGACGACCAAAGTGACCAAAGACAAGATGAGGCTAAAGGAAGCCAGGATTATCCCCAAGTCTTCTTTGTAGGACAAGAAGATCACTTTCTTGGGGATGCATTTGGTTTGGTCTTTATTTGGATGTTGATCTTCTAGACATCTTGTGCATTTCTCTGCATCTGGGGAAAAGACAGGCAAGAACTATTAATTTTACACGACTGTAACAAAACAGTCTTTTTGAATATGCTTATGAGTTAACGCTAGGATTCTGGACTTCCAAATCTGAGTCTGTCAAAGGGGAAATTCTCTGACGATCATTTGTGATGAACTGGTTCGTTCTGATGATCAGCTGCTGGCTCCTCCCGCCCACCCTGGCTCTATACCAGGGGTGGCTAACCTTTTGGGGCTCCTGTGCTGAAAATTGCATGTGCACTTGCACGCTCATGTGTCAGCACCCAGAATACAATGCGTGCGGGCATTCCCCACCCCTTGCACATACGTGCATGATCCCCCTGCACTCTGCATGCCTCTGCGCATGTACTCACAATCTCTTATGTGCCAGGTGTCTCTGCACATGCGCATGAGACCCCCTGTGTGCCCCACACATCTCTGCGCATGCACATGTGTCTCCCACCTCCCCGCACCTCACACATGCATGCCAGATACCCAAACAATCAGTTGGTGGGCGGGCACGCACGCATGGGCATTGGGGCTCTTCGGGCAACCTCTCACATGCCGGCAGAAATGGTTCTGCATGCCACTTCCAGCACATGTGCCATAGGTTCACCATCATGGCTCTATACTGACCTTTATTTCCCAGTTTTGAAACTCAGCTGCATCGTGCGGCACAAAGGATCGCCGCATGTCAGCTGTTGAACCCACAGGGAGAGTGCAGGATTGCAGGAGAAGGCCAGTATCAAACCCTCTGCAGACACGCAAAGCACACGTCTGGTGCCCGCCAAGCCACACCCACAGAACTGGTGGTTAAAAAAAAGTTGAATCCCACCACTGCTGCTTGAACATGGTAGGCAAGCTTGCTTTCAAACTTCCCCGAATGGAAATGTTTTAGCGACTCTCCACCCCATTCTTCATAGCCTTACCTTTTCCCTTAGGGTTCCTTACCTTCCAGAGTGGAGATGGTGCCTTTTGCACACATGACACATCTGTAGCAGCAAAGAGGCCTTCCTTCCTGGACCACTTTGACTTGGCCAGGACGACAGCTTTCGGTACACCTGGAACGAGGCAGAGACTGACCCAAAGAGAAGGAACATCAATCATAGAAGATTAAATAGCACCATACTCACGAGACATTAATCATTTCCTGCTTCTCCCTGCTCTATTTCTCTTTTTGGGAAGGAACGATGTGTCAACTCATAAAACATTCCTATGCCTGTTTTTGAGTTGCCATAAACAAGGGGGGGGGTGAGAAATCTGAAGGAGCATTACGGCACTTTAAAACCAGAAGTACATTCCACCCTTATCTACAAAGATTGTGGCTAGGCTACCGGATCTTCTGCCCGCAATCTTCTGCCTGCGAAAAGCCTTCATTGGAGAATGTGATTGATGACACTCAGTCCGTGAACATGCTTCATTGGAGAATCTGATTTATGATACATCCAGGGGGAGGGGGAAAACAGGGTCACAGATGACTGTAAATTACATATGCCAGAGTTGGCTTCATTTAGGTTAATGCCAACATGTTGCTCCTAATAAATCTTTTGAATTTTTTTGAAGCTTGGCTCGACGCTAATGATTTAATTAGGGCAATTGCTGGAACCCTGACAGCAAGCCAACTCTGGCATACGTAATTTACAGTCACCTGTGACCCTGTTTCCACCGTCCCCCCGGGTGTATTTCTCAATGGTGGGAGCTTTTTCCAGCTATTTGGAAAAGATGGGCTCTTTTCCAAGTCGTGGCACAGTGGTTAGAATGCAGTATTGCAGGCTGACTCTGCCCACTGCCAGCAGTTCACTCCTGACTGGCTCAAGGTTGACTCAGCGTTCCATCCTTCCAAGGTCAGTAAAATGAGGATACAGATTATTGGGGACAATATGCTGACTCTGTAAACTGCTTAGAGAGGGCTGTAAAGCACTGTCATCCCCCTGTTGGAGTCTGAATCTCAGGAGGAAGACAAACAGCTTACAGGGAGTAGGAGTGTGGTTCCATTGGCTGTGGAGGAAACTGAGGAAGGGCAAAGTCCAGCTGGACAGAGCAGGAGAGAGGTAGAACAAGGGGGAGGCAATTCAGGGGAAGACCCAGGCCCACCCCCTCTTCATCCTAGGGCACACAGGGAGGAATGGAGAAGAGAGCAAGGTGGGTTATGTGGCTTACAAGGGAGGAAAGGGCCCTGATTCCCTTCATTAGCCACAGCTGGGAAGGGAGTTTAAAAGAGATGCATGCTGAGTGTGCCATCTGTTGGGAACAAATGTGAGTTTAACTGTAAGTTGGAGCTAATAAAGGACTCCTACTGATTATCTGACTGTGTTGCCTTTGTGCCACACCCTGGGTCATCATAAGCACTATGAAATGGTATCTAAGTCTAAGTGCCATTGCTATTCTGTTTTCCAGACATAACACAAACTCTCTTTTACTTCAAAGACAGGCTGGAGAGTCATCTGCCAAAGATGATTCAGAGAATTCTACACGGAGGATGGGTGTGGAATAGTTGACCTCTCACTTCTGGCTCTGGGGTTCAATGACAAAAAAGGGGCAGAGCTGGATGGGACAAAATAAAGTTATGAGCCCAATGCCTGATGTGGAGGTGGTTGATCAGGCATCCTAGGACATTGATGGTGAACCTTTCTGGCACTGAGTGCCCAAAGTGCACGCGTGCATACCCAAAATGCAACACTCTCCCTATGAATGTGTGCGCACCCCACCTTCACACACATGCCCCCTGCATATTCACCCCCATGCATGCGGCATACGTGGCAGAGACCTGAAGGCCAGCTGGCCAGTGGGAGGCACATATGCATGCACGGTGGAGCTGAGCTGGTAAACAATGCGCATGCCCACAGAGAGGGGTCTGCATGCCACCTGTGGCATGCATGCCATAGGTTTGCCACTACAGTCCTAGGAAAACCAGGGGGGATTTCTGAAAAGAGATACAAAATAGACTCAGGAAAAATCAAAGGAATGGCAATTTTCAGGTGGACCATGGTTAATCTGTGGGCAAATGTTCCCCCAGAAGATGTGTTGATGGCAAAATTTAGGTGGCTTTCAAAGGGTAACGTTATTAATGACACAACTTTCAGGAGCTATGGCTGTGACTGGATTAGCCATTACATGAAACCAGGAATTCTTGAAACATGGTAATTGAATTAACCACGGCAAGATTTTTCCCTGTGGTTTATACATTTACAAAGCCTGGAGAGAGAGTGGTTCAAGTCTTCCCCAATGAGAATAATGTCTGAAGGAAAATGGAATAAAAAACCAAATAATAAGCATATTGATTCATAAACCACACTAATTATATCAATAAGCACCAATCAATTTTGGCATGTGAAGTATGAATTTAGCATATGACCTTTCCGGGATTGTCAGTAGCACTCTCCACTCTAATTCCTTGGACATTTAACCTAGTTTTATTGTTTTCACTAGCAAACAAGTATTGGCAAACATCTCCTAGAAGGCAATATCATGAAACTTTGTCTCCCTTAGTTTGTCATGTGAGACAATTCACAAGAGAAAGAAATTATGTTCGGAAGAGTTAGTAGTAAAAGGAAACCAGGCCGCCAAAGAACAAGGTGACTGGACACCATTAAAGCTGACATTGAACATAGAAAAACTCAAATAAATAGTACAAGATCACCAGATGTGGCCTATAGAATTGCCAAGAGTTGGATGCCACTGAATGGGTAACTGTTTTGACTGCAAGTCAACCAAGGGAAAGACAATTTCCTTCATAAGCCATGGAAAGCAATCATCAGTCACAACTCATGATGACATAAATAACGAAGAAAGAACCAAGTAGCATCTGAATCTGTCTAATCCTCAGTAGACCTCTTGACCATGGAGTCCAACTCGGTGTTCCAAGGACCCTAGCAATTTCATCAGAAACAGTGATCCCACACAATCCTTCATCCCAACTCCACCCACTTCCCAAACATTTCCCAATTGGTTGGAATAATGAAAGTGTCATGCCCCTGTTGGAATCTGATTCTGAAGGGGAGGTCAAACAGCTGACAGGGAATGGGAGTGTGGCTCCGGTGGCTGTGGAGGAAACTGGGGAAGGGCAAAGTCGGCTGGGCATTCAGAGGAAGACCCAGGCCCACCCCCTCTTCTTCCTAGGGCACGCAGGGAGGAACAGAGAAGGGAGCAACGTGAGTTACATGGGTGAGAAAAGGGCCCTGATTCCCTTCATTAGCTGCAGCTGGGAAAACAGGATTTAAAAAGGGTGTTTGTGGACAGCACCTTGCTGGCAGCAAAGCATGAATTATATTTGTTTCTCGAGGCTTATCTGGATTCTGCTGTCCTCCCAACTCTATGTGGTTTATTATCTTTTCAAGTCTGCATTTCCTTATCCTGCCTTGTCTCGTTAATTGCTGCAGCGTGGTTTGTGTTGATTTTTATTTATAATGTATATGTACTGTGCTGTCCAGACAGTATATAGTTAGTTGGGATAGTTAGTTAGGAATTGGGAGCTGTCCCCTTAAGGGAATGCCTCGTGGTAAATGTAGTTAATGCATCATGGGAAATGTAGTTCATGTCATGTGGTCACATCTGTAATCCTGATTGGTCACTGAATTGACCCTTGGTTGGGTTGGGGGGAGTTTCCTTTACTCTTGCTTGGACCCCAGCTCCGTGCTGGTGTTTCACCCTTTGCTTCTTCGTTATGGGATGAAGATCACTATAATTTCACACTATGAAGTCAACTGTGCAAAGAATTGGACATTAGATGAATCTTGACATAACAGTGAGTTATATTTTGAGGATGCCTTGTGACCCAATAAAGAAACTTTGTATGGAAGCCTTTGTAGAGTTTGCCTAACTGTCTTTATATTCAGCCAGTAAATTTAAAGACAGAACAGTGAAATTATAGTGCTAATCTGAATCCCAGCAGTGCAATTATGTTATCTGAATTCCTATGAAGAGTGAAATTATAATGTAACCAGAATTCCCAAAATGAAGATATGAGTTAATCAGACTGCCTGTGAAAGAGTGGAAAAGTCACTAATCTGATGTCCTAGGAAAGTAAAGAAGAAGGATTAGAACCCTGAATTCTCTCTCTCTTTCTCCCTCTGAGCAACTGAAGTTATAAAGCCTGTTTGAATTATTGGGAGGGGCCAGAAATTCCCCCATTTGCTAGAGACAAACAAGCGGCATCTTCTCCATCTCTCCCTGCAGCCCTCCAGTTATTGTCATCAGATCCTTTACAAATGCAGTTGAAAGAGACTGAGTAATCCTTTCTTGTGTCCTAAAAAACAAAGAAACTGCATTTTCTCTAGCTCTGGAGTTGCTTTCAATTCCTCACTGCTTGTGCCTTGCAGGAAAGACAGCCATAAAGAGGCCCTTCTACCCAGTTTATGATGTGGTCTCCAGGCAACAGAGTCATAAATTCTTTAGGATGAGCCATCTCCATAGAAACGGGCCATAATTCCCCCCCAAAAGAGGGAATCCAAATCCAGCTGCCAATTTAAAGAAGAAGAAAAAATACACCCTGCTGTCTTTCTTTGCTGGCAAAGCGAGAAAGTTTTCCCTTTACTGGAATTAAACGCAATCTTTAGTCAAAAGACACCAGCTTGCCTTCCTCAATAAAGAGGAAAAACACCTTGAGCATAGTTTGCTCCAAACATTGATTACTCCTCATAGGAGACTCTTAAACTCAGCAAACCCCTTGCAATGCAGTGCAAGGGTCCTAAATTCAGCTACCAGCTCACAGCACCACCTCGCGGTCAAGTAATGAATTTTACAGAAGCTTTATAAATTCAGCAGCCCCCTTGCAACGCAGCGCAAGGGTCAACTAGTGAATTTACAGGAATTTCCTAAATTCAGCAACCCACTTGCAATGCAGTGCAAGGGTCAAGTAGTGAATTTTACAGGAATTTCTTAAATTCAGCAACCCCCTTGCAACTCAGTGCAAGGGTCCTAAATTCAGCAACCCCTTTGCAATGTAACCCAAGGGTCAAGTGCTGAATTGCAATGCACTCAAAGGGCCAACCTCTGTACTGCACCAGTGTCTTCCAGACCTTGCAATGCACCCTCTAGTGGCCAACCAGTGAATTTCTACACAGCCTCCTAAATTCAGCTACCTGCTTGCAGCATACCCTAGTGGAAAAAAGGGGAATTGCACAGAAAACCACTAAATTTTCCAAAATTCAAAGACAGAACATGTACTTCGGGTTCAGACTGAATTTCTTCCTCTTAAAGACTGCTCTTGAGACAGTTTACTTTTCTCCAGCCAAAGATAACTGGACATTGGGGGCCAAGTTGGAGGTATTAAAGGGAGTTTACCTATTGTTGTGACTTTGTTGCTTTTGTGCCATACCCCAGGTCATCACAGAAAGAGAGATTGGAAAGCATGACATAAAGTCTCTCAGCTCACCTGGTTAAACCTCTGGCGCCAGTTTGTGGCCTCCTGATCAAGGATGAATTCCAGGTCTTTGGACCCCCGTGGTCTGTCTATCCTCCCAAACTTCACTGCCCCAAAGGACTTATTAGGGAAGGGCACCCAGTTCACACTATCAAACTTGGCAGCGAGGTCCCCTTTCCCATCCAGATACACTCCATCCATGCAAGTATTGTAGAAGTGGGAATTTCCCAGGAAAGGATGAAGCTACAATGGCAAACAAAAGAATAACGTGAGAAAAGAAAAACTAAATGTCAGTGTTCCAGAAAACCTCCACTCCAACAAATAACTCTGAGACAGACATCCTCTCTAAGGTTCTTTTTATAAGTAGTAAACAGGCACATCTGGGAAATCCTGAATCTGAAATTTCTGGGTTTCCTTGCCATAAGTAAAAAATTACAAATCCACACCCTGCACCCCTCATTGCATCACATGCCCTAATCACCATCCATCCCAGCTTGAGATGTCCTCTCAACCAGGTGCAGAAATAACATGACCTTGACTTAGAAAAAGAATGCTATTATGTCTAACCACATACACTCCAAGAAACTCCCCCCTCCCATTTTCCAGGGCTGAAGAATGTGGCAGTGTGAAAGAGTCTGGTGCTAATATGGCTTCCAAAGCTGACATTAAGTTCTCCAAGTAGACTTGGCAACATCCATATAACTTGAGTCCAGAAGTCATGACAAAGGAGGTGGCATGGGAGCTTCCCTGCCTCAGGAACCTCAAAAAATGGAAGACGATTGAACTCTTAAACTCGCCACACCATCTACAAATATCTTTGAAGCCTGAAAGCTCACCTTCAAGATTTTTGAAGGAAACCAAATACCTGCCATGTCTGAAGCATCAGCCTCTGATCTTTTTCTTTCATCGCTTTCTGCTTGGATCTGGATAAGTAGGCAGAGTGTGATGCCTGAGCAACTGCCCGGGCGAGGTTGTAAATACCGTAGCCATCCAGAGAGTGGGTTTTCTCTACCACCTCTTCCTGCAGGGTCTCCAGGTCCTCATTCTCCTGGCACCTCACCCTTCCTTTCACAGAAAAGAAGTGTTTGGAATATGAACAGCTGAAGGCCTTCATGCCAAACAGTTGCATAGGGATGAAAAATGTTTCATAAGCATATTGCGGTCTTTTTCCAACATGCATTAAGAAAGAGAAGAAACCCTGGAGATGTTGGGGAGACAGTACTTCATGAGATAAATTCATGAAGAGGTCCCACATTGCTGTGGTGATCCAAACTTTTGCCAGGAGAGGCTTGATGTGCCTTTGAACGTAGCGTTGAATTAGGTGTATAGAGCTGGAGAAATAGCGATCTTCTGCATAATATATTAAAACGCTGACTTGGTTCCACAAGTGAAATGGTTCGTTGTGCAAGAACCTCATTTTCCAGAACACGGTTGGCCTGCTCACTGAGAAGGCAACACAAATTGTGTTCCTGGTTAATATGGGGTTCAAAGTCTGCAGGAATCTTTTGCCGTTGTCAGTGTCAGGTGCAAGGAGTCCAACCCAGTTCCATCTGAAATGGTGGAGCAGTTTGGCAATTCCCCAATACAAGTAATCTTCTTTGGGGACCATTCGGTAGATGAACGGGAACCGGGTTTTGTCATCCAGAGTTTCAGACACAAAACCATAACTGACCTTATAAAGAAAAACAAGGGAAATGTTTTAGAATAGAGTAGAGTAGAACAGAACAGAACAGAACAGAATAGAATTCTTTATTGGCCAAGTGTGATTGGACACACAAGGAATTTGTCCTGGTGCAAATGTTCTTAGTATACATAAAAGAAAAGATACGTTCATCAACTGTCAGGAATCATCAGGTACAATACTTAATGATAGTCATAGGGTACAATAAGCAATCAAAGCATACTAGGAAACAGTCAGTATAAATTGTAAGGATGCAAGCGACAAATTTACAGTCATACAGTCACAAGTGAGAGGGGATGGGTGATGAGCAATGATGAGAAGATTAATAGTAATAGTAGTGCAGACTTTGTAAATAGTTGGACAGTGTTGAGGGGATTATTTGTTTAGCAGATGATGGCATTAGGGAAAAAACTGTTCTTGTGTCTAGTTGTTCCGGTGTGCAGTGCTCTATAGCGTCGTTTTGAGGGTAGTTGAAACAATTTATGTCAGGGATGTGAGGGGTCTTTTGATAACAAAACTTGGAGAATTTGATCTTTTGATGAAATATCATTAATGTAAACTGAAGGGACATAATATAGTAGAAAAAGTAGAATTAGTGGGACATAATAATAACTTGCTATTTCGCTTCTGTAAGAACTGCTTGGCTCCTGTAAGAATTAGAATTGCCCCTGCCATTTGCTTCTATCTGTGTTCTAATTCCTGCTATCTTATTTTTTTTTGTATAACTCAGTACTTGGAATGGAATACACCATATCTTGACAGGGTTACACCAGGTAAATACCTGTGTTGCTAAGCACCCAGCCCCACCCCGCTGGTTCCTTGCTGCACAGCCAGTGCAGGTCTACAAGGAAGGCATGGGCTAGGGCAGGGGTCACCAAACTTTTGGACCTCAGGGACCACCAAACTCATAATTTTAAATCCCGTGGACCACTAATATGAATTTTGACTGACAGTGGCTTGCTGATGTTTTCCCAGGGTCTCTGCAGAAAGCAGCAGAGACCCTGGAAAAATCCTTTAAAAAGTCTGCAAGAAAATTCCCCACCCTGTTTTCCTATTGACTGATCATTCTTTATTTGGGATCGCAGGATACCGTCTCCAGCTCTGTTCTCAGGGGGAGAGAGAAAGAGAGACTTTTGGCTTCATGCAAGGGAAGCAGCAGAAGTCTTTCTTTCTCTTCCCCAAACTCCACCAGAAATGAGTCCTTGTGAGACTTGTTGTGCAGGCGCAGCCTCTTGGAGCAGGATGCCTTGCAGGGTCCCAAAGACTCATTTCTGGCGGAGTTTGGGGGAGAGAAAGAAAGACTTTTGCTACTTTCCTTGCATGCAGCCAAAAGCAGAAGAAGAAAGAAGTGGAAAGAAGCAGCCCGATGGACAGGTGAGGCACGTGGGGTGAATGGGGCAAGTCCCCCCCTGTGCCCTTTACCCCCTCCCCTCACTACCTTGTGTTGTTCGCAATGCAAGTGATGCAAGCCTTGTGTTCCCGGGGGCCATATGGGCAGTGCAGTCTTGTGTTCCCCTACAGCCTGGATTAATTGTTTTAAGGGTGACATTTCTCTGTGGATGACCAACATTTTCTGGTGAACCACCAGTGGTCCCCGGCCCACTGGTTGGTGACCACTGGACTAGGGGGCCAGAATTGGGTACCAAGCTGATGTCTCTGAAGGTATAAAAGGATGCCATAACTTCCCAAAGGTGTGGCTTTTCACTGCATGCTCTTTGTCTGTATGTTGTGTCTTTGTACAAATAAAAGCTGATATTTTTTCCAAGCCTCTTCTTGGGTCTCTCTCTTTGGCATTTTGGTAACTCAGGTACATTTTGCGACCTTACAAAATGTACCAGCACATAGGCACACAAAAAAAGGGAGAGACATACATGATGTGTAGAAAAATAGGGAGAACTTCAGTTCACATGCCCTCTCTGAGTTAAGTGCCCTAATGTTTTGACCACCAGATCTTAAGTGCCAAAGACAATTTCCTGGTGAGGACATCTGGATGGTCATGACCAGTGGTGGGTTTCCAAATTTTTCCTGAGAGGGTGCTTTGCGCCCACGCGCAGGACTCAAAGACCACCCTCTGTATCAATGCTGGTGAGCTGTGCTGTTTTTTAGCTCAGCTGAAGTGTGGCATCTCTGCTGCACAAATCAGCTGAGCTAAAATACAAGGGAATATAGGAGAGGTAATGGCAAGGGAGGGTAGCTGGGCCCAGCCAGAGGTGGTATTTGTCGGTTCTCCGAACTACTCAAATTTTCTGCTACCGGTATGCCAGAATCAGACCGAACCAGCTGAATACCACCTCTGGTCATGACATTTTCCTGGGCAGGACATATCAAGACTTGCCATTTCTTCCCAATCCCCATTCATACCTGTGGCATCTTGTAGAGGCTTAACATGGTGGAAATCTGCTCAGAAATGTTGGACTCAGTCCCTTCAATCACAGCCAGCAACCTCTTTTCTCTTCCGCAAATGTAGTTTGGAACATTTGCCTGTCCGGTGGAGAGCAAGTCCATCAAGGCATCAGCGGTCAGTCCTGGTTCATAATAGTTCTCATAGATGTCATAGCCCAGGGTGATATTGGGCAAAATGTGGGGATTCTTGTTGATCTCACGAATGGCAAAAAGATAGGACAGAAGGTACCAGTGTGCAATATAACCTTTGCTTCAAAACAAAACAAAACCCACAACCGCCTTTAATTATTCATTCAGTATTTTAACAATTCATGCATTCGAGCACAGGCTGGATCTGAAACCCTTTCTAACTCTATCCTTGCTATTCTTATTAGAAGTAATAATTATAATAGTAAAATATATGAAGAACTATTGCAGGAACCAGGTAGGGCTAGTCTAGAGAAAAGAAGGACTAGGGGTGATATGATAGCAGTGTTCCAATATCTAAGGGGCTGCCACAAAGAAGAGGGGGTCAACCAGGAGTGGGATGCTACCAGTTTTACCTGGCTTTATAGAACTGGTAGCTCTAAAGAGCAGAAGACACTGAACAGGTTCTGTGGCTGCTGCTGTTTGGCCCATCTGCCCACCCGGGCTCTTACCTGTCCTTTATTTCCTGCTTTTTCAACCTCAGCTGCTTTGCACAGCACAGCTGAGGTTGCAAAAGCAGGAAAAAAGAGGCTTTTCAAATGCTGCACACCCACGCGTAACGCTTTTCAGCAGTCTGGGCAGCACAGCTGATGTTTTTTCTACACGCGTGCGCAAAACGTATTCACCGAACCGGTAGTAACACCCCTGGGGTCAACCTATTTTCCATAGCACCTGAAGGCAGGACAAGAAGCAATGGGTGGAAACTAATCAAGGAGAAGCAACCTGGAATGAAGGAGAAATTTCCTGACTGTGAGAACAATTAATCAGTGGAACAACTTGCCACCAGAACTTGTAAGTGCTCCAATGTTGGAAGTTTTAAAGAAGAGATTGGACAACCATTTTTCTGAAATGGTCTAGGGTTTCCTGCCTGAGTAGGGGGTTGGACTAGAAGACCTCCAAAATCCCATCCAACTCTGTTATTCTGATAACTGGCACCTCTGTAGAAACTATGAAAGAATGAATAGTGTAGGACAAGAACATTCCAATGTTCATTCTGTGCATTCTGCCAGGACGTCAGCAGTCATTCTTGCTTCATAATCTTCCTCAAATGTCATAACCCAGGGAAACATTGGGCAAAACTTGGGAATTTTTGGTTGATCTCATGAATGGCAAAAAGAAAGGAGAGAAGGAACCAGTATGAATGATAGCCTTTCCTGCATAAAACCACAAAACAACACACTTTTAATGCAATCCTAAGTTGCCTTAACAGAGGGATTCAATCAAGATAACATGAGGTATTAATTCCACTCTATAAAGCCTTAGTAAGACCACACCTAGAATGCTACATCCAGTTTTGGTCACCACATCATAAAAAGATGTTGAGATTGTAGAAAGAGTGCAGAGAACAGCAAACAAGGATGATTAGGGGACTGGAGGCTAAAACATATGAAGAACAGTTGCAGGAACTGGGCATGGCTAGTCTAGTGAAGAGAAGAACCAGAAGTGACATGATATCAATGTTCCAATATTTGAGGGGCCGCCACAGAGAGGAAGGGGTCAAGCTATTTTCAAAAGCACTTGAAGGCTAGAATAATGGATGGAAACTGATCATGGAGAGATTCAACCTAGAAATAAGGAGAAATTTTCTGACAGTGAGAACAACCAACCCTTGCAGACGATGTTATAATTAAAAAAATTCTGGAATGTGCAGAGATGGATAGGCTAACCCTAAAAATTAAAGGAAAAGAAGATTCAGACTATTTGATAACATGGGAACTATTCTATAAATGGTTAAATGACAGATATTGAGGTTAGAGGAGTGGAATTAGGTGAAATATGGTTTATAGGAGAAAGAAAAACAGACGAGTAAATATTTCTGATGGTTATATAATCGATGGTATAATGGAAGATGATATATGTTATAATATGATTGTTATTGCATATTGGTTTAGATATTACCACATATTTGCTTTTATATCATAATGACGATGATTATGTTTGTATGTCAACACCTTGGACACTTAAAGAGCACACTGCTCAACATAGAAAGGAAATGTATGATATAAAACAATAAAAAACATTTCAAAAAGAAAAAAGAAGTGGTCATCACTGGAAGTTTTCAAGAAGAGACTGGACTGCCATCTGTTATAAATGGTGTAGGGTCTCCTGCTTGAACAGGGGGGGTTGGACTAGATGACCTACAAGGTCCCTTCCAACCCTGTTATTCTATTCTGTTCTAAATATTCATCCAGTGTTTTATCAGATCTTACAGATGAGCAGGATGTGAGATTAATAACTTTGGTGAAGGGCTGTGAAAATATTTACAGACCCCTCACATCCCAGATACAAACTGTTTCAACTCCTACCCTCAAAAGCACGCTATAGAGCACTGCACACCAGAATAACTAGACACAAGGACCAGTTTTTCCCAAAAGCCATCACTCTGCTAAACAAATCATTCCTTCAACACTGTTCAACTATTACAAAGTCTGCACTACTATTACTGTTAATCTTCTCATCACTCCTGATCACCCATCCCCTCCCACTTGTGACTGTATGACTTTGTCGCTTGTATCCTTATGATCTATATTGACTGTTTCCTAGTATGAGTTGATTGCTTATTGTACATTATGACTATCATTAAGTGTTGTACCTTATGATTCCTGAGGAATGTATCTTTTCTTTTATGTATACTGAGAGAATTTACACCAAGAGAAATTCCTTGTGTGTCCAATCACACTTGGTCAATAAAGAATTCTATTCTATTCTATTCTCCTTACTACTGCTTGTGCTATTACTAAGAATTTGCTCTCGAGTTCTTCTTTCCAGAAGCAGAAGAGGCAAAATAGAAAATATTTCCCTCAGGGTGATTCCTAACAGAGAGGAACATTAGATATCCTTGAAAACTTCCATGCAAAAAAAAGGAGGACAAATTCAGCTCTAGAAACCTACTTACAAAGTTGGCTGGTTAAAGAGAGGTTCCTGAAAGGTCGCTGGATGAAGTTGACCTGCTCTTAGAGGCACAATCCCCCCCAGCAAGAGATCTCCTGGGTGGTAGTAATTGTAGACGGTATCCCGATCCTCGGTGAAGTCGAGTGGGCATTTTCTCCCATTGGTTCTGGTGGGCAGCAGAAGCAGAAGCCACAGCAGGAGGAGCAGTTTTGCTCTCATGGCAAAACTTGGTAGCCTTTCTGGAAAGGGAGTTCTCTCTCCCCAAAAGTTAAAGAGCAACTACAGCTTTGCAAGCAACAAGCCATGATCTAAGTGTCCTCTCCAAATCTCTGCCTTAGCCACATTGGCCCAGTGTACATGGAGGAAGAATTCAAGATGATGTGGCAGCAGGCTGCTCTCGACGTTCAGGGATTTCAGGGATGATATTTGGACAAAAATCCCTTAGGATTTGAAGGAAAGTAGGAACCACAAGTTTCACAATTATATGGTGCCTGGCCTCTGGGAGCAGGTGCAGAGGTGGAGAAAAGCTAGTCTGAAGCTAACAGAAGTCAGACGTGGGTCTCTGGTGTTTTGTGAACTTTCCCTGAATGAATCTCCGCCAAAAGAACAAGGATTAGATAGAGAAGCAACCTAGAACTAAGGAGAAATTTCCTGATAGTTAGAGCAATTAATCAGTGGGACAACTTGCCTCCAGAAGCTGTGAATGCTCCAACACTGGACGTCTTAAAAAAGATGTTGGATAACCATTTGTCTGAAGTGGTGTAGGGTTTCCTGCCTAAGCAGGGGGTTGGACTAGAAGACCTCCAAGGTCCCTTCCAACTCTGTTATTTTTATTCTATTCTATTCTATTCTATTCTATTCTATTCCCTATTCTGTAGTTCTATTCTATATTCCCTATTCTATTCTATTCTCTTTTCTATTCTATTATTCTATTCTATGCTACTTATTCCCTATTTCCATTCCCTATACTATACTATTCTATTCTATTCTATTCTATTCTATTCTATTCTATTCTATTCTATGCTATTCTATTTTATTTTATTCTATTACCTATTCTATTTTTTATTCTATTCTATGTCAAGGCCATTCTTGTCTGAGGAACCTCAAGGAGGCTGAGGACAGAAAAAAAAGAAGTCTCTGAAGCTCCATTTGGTGGTCAGTTATGTGATGGCAGAGACTTGAATCACAGGTGGTATTCAGCAGGTTCTGAAATACCAGAAGTGATGAAACGTGCCCATTTTTCAGCCTACAAAGACTGCAGAGGCTTCCTTTGAGCCTCTGAGAGGCCAAAAAAGGCCTCAAATGGGCCAAAAACCAGCTGGGAGGTGCAGTGCAGGTAAGGGGGTGGCATGGAGGTGGGGGCGGAGGGGAAATCACATGTGAGCATGCACACAATTTTTGACACAGGAGTCCCAAAAGGTTAGCCATCACTGTCCTATGTTATATTAAGAGACTATCTTGTCCAGAATTAGTCCACTATATGAGACTATCAAAAGGAGACCTGTTTACTGTCCTGTCCCCACCTGAATTGAGGGACATAGGTCAAAAGACAGATTCCCACAATGCTTGCAACCTCAAGATGCTCTCGGGAGATACTTGGTGCCCTCACCTCCAAGGTTAAGCAGAGTACCCCACAATGTTTGTTCAGAGAAGGTCTTTGATGATGTCCAGCAGATGATTTTGATGAATTATCTTGTGTATATTTTGACGCACAGTATAGAGATGTTGTCTGTGTGATTTTAGATTTTGGGAAACTATTTTGTGTATGTTTATGGCATGCCACAGACCAGTGCCAATTCATGGATCAGGGGTTGCTTTAAATGAAAGGAACCCTGAAGGGAGATCAGAGGAACTGACTCAAGGTGATCATTTTTGAAAAAGGTGCACAGAACTGGAACAGTGGTGGCGTTAAAAAAAATTACTAGTGGTTCTGTGGGCATGGCTTGGTGGGCATGGCTTGGCTTGGTGGGCATGGCTTGGTGGGTGTCACAGGGGAAGGATACTGTAAAATATTCATTCCCTCCTCACTCCTGGGGGAAGGTTACTGCAAAATCCCCATTCCCTCTCCACTTCACTATCCTGCTTTCCAGCTCCGTTCTCCTGTGCAGGGCAACCAAAGAAGACCCAGCTGATCAGCTGGGACTCGGGAGGTAGAGAATAGATGGGGGGGGGGGCAGTCAGAGGTGGTATTTGCTGGTTCTCTGAACTACTCAAAATTTCCACTACTGGTTCTCCAAAACTGGTCAGAACCTGCTGAATGCCACCTCTGCAGAGGATTCAAGTTTCTGCTTGCTTCTTCCTAGAAAGATGACACTCAGGGTGAGCTTGTAACTTCCTAGCCTTCTCCTCAACTTCCTGGTGAATCACCTCAAGGAAAGTGTTCTTCTCTTGCACTATTGGTTGAATTACAAAAGAACACCCCATGCATAGAAAGCAGCTGCGCTTCAAAAGCACAGGATAAAGGTGAGTATCGGAGCACAGGTGGGCAGGTGGGCCCAACAGCAGAGCGGCGGAGAGAACTGGTTTGGTCTCCGCTGCTCATCGGTGCTACAGGCTTGGCAGAACTAGGCCGAACCAGTAGAATACCACCACTGATCTCAGAGTGGTGATTCTGGGGAAAAATAGAAGGGGATATTCAATTTTGAGTTCTGATGTCCTTTTTAAAGAAAGGGTTTGTCTTGGCACCCATGGCCAGTTGACCCACGTAATCGTCCATCTTTCATGACTGAGATGCTTTCTCTTCTAACTCATTGGATCAATCAATAATGATTTTCTAAATCAAAAGAATTTCTGCACTGCACAGGATTCCTAAGGAGTTATAGGACTGGAATTCAACACAAACTCAACATGCAATCACAGCTCTATAATTAGGCGGAGAACGTTATTTGGGAACTAGGGAAGAAAATCTTTTATCTTCCACTTTGTAATTCTGGAACACTGCCAGGATTCCTGTCCTACCCCATTGCATGTATTAAAAGCAGTGGTGGGCTGCAACTGGTTTAACAACTGGTTCTGTGAGTGCACGCTTTGTGCGCGTGAAGAGCATTCAATAAACAGCAATTTGAACCTCTCCAGCTCACCTACTAGCCTTCCCCAGTGAGTAGAACAGCTGAGGCATGGTAATCCACTTTGCTGCGCAAATCAAAAGAAGATGTAAGACAGGATAGGGCTGGGCTGGGTGGGCGGCACCAACTGATCATTGTTTGTACCGGTTCGCTAAAACCGGTGTGAACCAGCAGCAGCCCACCACTGATTAAAAGTGCACTTAAAGAGAGAAATAATTAAGATATTGACAATTTAATAGCTGACCAGTAGTTGTAAGGCTGCTGTAAATGCAGCATGTATAAAATTGGCAGCAAGAGATCCCATTGGAAGCAGGAGTAAACATGTAGATATCAAACACTGTAATGTTAGGGCGGCTGTAAAGGAGAAACTGATAAGATTACAGCAGTGTTCTACTGACCATAATATAGCTGATATATTAACAAAGGAATATGTTAAAGCATTTGGATTATCAGCTGTTCAGCTTTAAATGGGAGGAGTGTTAATGTATTGATGATTTAGTAGCTGATCAGCTGTCATGATTTAATTGGGGTAACTGCTGGAATCCTGACAGCTGCTGTAAATGCTGATGCAATGAGTATGAGTCAGCAGAGTTATTGCTGCTTTAAGACCGAGGATGGGTCAGCCAGCAGGGTTATTGCCACTTTAAGAAGCTGTCTATATAAGGGAGGCCATGAGAGGGCGTATCTCTCTTCTTCTCATGTTCTATTTCCATTGTAGTTCTCCGTGAAGAGTAATGAAGACTGATTGCTTGCCAGGTATTTGCCTACCACGTATATGTATGCATATAGCAGTCTTGTATATAAACCACTGTTAAAAGACAAAACTGTGTGCTGTGTTTTGCTCCTGGGTTGTCTCACAATAGTAGTCACACTGCAAACACTTTGACAAGAATGAAGTTCGAACACTGGCACTTTATAAAACAATTCTTCAGACTAATCTGTGAAAGAAAGAAAACCCAAAGGTACATTTTTATTCAAGATATTATCACGACAAAGCCAAGAGTGCCCATCTGTGCCTTAGAACCAGCATGATGTTTTTAATCCCATTACAGCGAGGAAACCAGCAGAGTTAATAGAACATAAAAAGTGTTGACAGCCCTTGCAATTAACAGTCTGATCAATCAGAGGAATAACAAGAGAGATGCAAGAGAGCGAACTCCAGAGTTGTTCTACTGTCACTCTGCTGGGTGCTTCTAGCGGTAATTGATTGACAGATACAAACAGCGAAGGGCATCATAGTAGATTGTCCAAAAAAGACTAGATTCAAGGTTCTGTGAGGACAAATGCTTAACATCACTGAAGTAATCAATTGTAGTTATTCTTCTCCATGCTCTTTAGAATCATCGTTCCTTATATTCCACTCTATAACATTTCATTGTGGTAAAAAAAAAACAGCAACATGATAGCCAACATCCAATGATGGATATGGCATAAAAAGATAAGGCTATAGTCTGCAAATTTTCTGACACACAAGCCATGTATGCAGTTCTAGTCTGTTTTTATGGGTTTCTCTTGAATGACTTTTTCTATGCTCATACATGCACTGATGTTGAGTAAATACCATTCCCGATACAATTATATGATTTTTCATGCATGTGAATCTTTTGATGGGAAGTGAGGGACGCCGACTCAGGGAAACATTTCCCACACTCCATGCATTGATATGGTTTCTCCCCAGGCTGGCTTGTGTTATGTTCAGTATAATGGTGTTTTTGACTGATGCTTTTGTCAAATTTCTTGCCCTGATATGTTTTCTCCCTTGCATGGATCCGTTTATGGGAAGGGAGAAGTTTTTGAGAATGGAAGCTCTTTCCACACTCCATGCATTTATAAGGCTTCTCACCAGTGTGGATTCTGTTATGTATAGTATAATTGTATTTTTGCCTGAAGCTCTTTGAACAGTTTTTACATTTATAGGGTTTTTCCCCAGTGTGGATCCTTTTATGGGAGGTGAGAGAACTTGAAGCTCTAAAGCTCTTTCCACACTCTGGGCATGTATATGGTTTTTCCCCAGTGTGGATCCTTCTATGGGATGTGAGAGAACGGGATTCAGTAAACCGTCGTCCACAATCGGCGCATTCATATGGTTTCTCGCCAGTGTGAATCCTTTGATGGCAAGTAAGGGAACGCGACTCAGTGAAGCATTTCCCACACTGCACGCACTTATACGGTTTCTCCCCAGTGTGGATTCTGCTATGTCTAGTATAATGATGTTTTTGACTAAAACTCTTTCCACATTCCTTACATTGATATGGTTTCTCGCCAGTGTGAATCCTCCTATGGATAGCAAGGGACCCTGAATTAGTGAAGGGCTTTCCGCACTCCACGCATTTGTATGGTTTTTCTTCAGCATGGAACTTTTTATGGGAAGTAAGAAAACTGGAAGCTCTAAAACTCTTTCCACACTCCATGCATTTATATGGTTTCTCCCCAGTATGGATTCTGTTATGTTCAGTGTATTGATATTTCTGGATGAAGCTCTTTCCACATTCTTTGCATTTGTACGGTTTCTCCCCGGTGTGGATCCTTTTGTGGTATGTAAGGTGACTGTTTTTGTGGAAGCCCTTTCCGCACTCCGTGCATTTATATGGTTTCTCTTCCGTGTGGATTCTGTTATGTATAGCATACTGGTAATTTTGACTGAAGCTCATCGCACAGTTCTTGCATTTATATGGTTTCTCCCCAGTGTGGATCCTTCTATGGGAGGTAAGAAAACTTGAAGCTCTGAAGCTCTTTCCACACTCCTGGCATTTATAGGGCTTTTCCCCGGTGTGGATGCGTTTGTGGTAAGTCAGGGACCCTGATTCAGTGAAGCATTTTCCACACTCCTGGCATTTATACGGTTTCTCCCCTGTGTGCTTTCTTTTATGGAAACCAAGGTGTTTTGCAGAACGGAAGCTCTTGGGACACTCTGTACATTTATAGGGTTTCTCCCCAGTGTGGATTCTTATATGGGAAGCAAGTAACACTGAAGCTCTGAAGCTCTTCCCACACTCCTGGCATTCATATGGTTTCACCCCTGTGTGGATTGTTTTATGAGATGCGAGGGAGCCTGACTCACTGAAGCATTTCCCACACTCTGTGCATTTATATGGCTTTTCCCCAGTGTGGATTCTTTTATGGCAAGTGAGGGAACTTGATTCGGTGAAGCATTTTCCACACTCCAAGCACACATAGGGTTTTTCCCCTGTGTGGATTCGGTGATGTACGGTATAGCTATGTTTTTGATTGAAACTCTTTCCGCATTCTTTACATTCATACGGTTTCTCCCCTGTGTGGATTCTTTTATGGCAAGTGAGGGAACGGGACTCGGTGAAGCATTTGCCACACTCGGTGCACTTGTATGGTTTCTCTCCCGTGTGAATCCTATTATGGCAAATAAGATGACTTGGATTTTTGAAACACTTTCCACACACTGTGCATTTGTACGGTCTCTCTCCCGTATGGACCCTATAATGAGAAGTAAAATGACTTAAATCTTTGAAGCACTTTTCACACACCAGACATTTGTATGGTTTTTCTCCTTGTATCCTCTGACATAAAGTAAGGAGAAAGGTCCTTCTGGAGCGTTTTCCGCTTTCGTTCTGTTTCGCCATGATGTGGCTTCTGCAACAATCGCATAATGCTGATACATCTGTGGCTACTTTTCCACACCTTGGACACACTTCTCTTTTTTGGTGAACATCTTTGGCTAAGAAGACCCTGATATCTGCACATGGTAAAGTAAAGCATTTCCCCGGCTCGCCCTTTAACTGTTTTTCCATAGGACTTGGCTTTCCACAATACTTCTCCGCAACTTCCTTTTTGTCTTTTGGGAAAGGTGCTACTGCCTCTTGGCCGGAATTCTCCATCTCCCATCCATCACCTGCTTCAAAGAGAAGAAAAGAAAAATGGACACAAAGTGAGGTACAAATGGGCTCAAGCATCATTGTTGCAAGCCCTTATTTGAACACTATCAAACCTTCCCTCCAGCTCTTCTTCCTTTTAGCTCTTTTTGTGATTCCTCTACCTGCTTCTGTCAGGGTGTGTTCATAACATGGGGCTGTGTATCGGACTGATATAAGATCTATCACAGGCTTCCTTCTTCTCCTCCATTATGCAGAATGCAGAACTGAATCCTGCCTACTGTATCCTTAGGCAACATCAGCTCTATTAGAAGATAGGATCTCCAGAAGATAGGCATAAGATGCAGAAGGATCTCGACAGACTTGAACATTGGGCGCTATCTAACAAAATGAAATTCAATGGTGAAAAAAGTAAGGTTCTACATTTAGACAAGAAAAATCAAATGCATAGGTACAGTATAGGTGGTACCTTGCTCAATAGTAGTAACTGTAAGGTGGATCATGGAATCCTAGTGGACAATCATTTAAACATGAGCCAGCAGTGTGCTGCAGCTGCCAAAAAAGCCAACTAAGTTCTAGGCTGCATAAACAGAGGGATAGAATCAAGATCACGTAAAGTGTTATGCGTTGGTAAGGCCACACTTGGAATACTGCATCCAGTTTTGTTCGCCATGTGTAAAAAAGATGTTGAGACTCTAAAAAGAGTGCAGAGAACAGCAACAAGGATGATTAGGGAACTGGAGGCTAAAACATATAAAGAATGGTAGCTGGAATTGGGTATGTCTAGTTTAATGAAAAGAAGGAATAGGGGTGACATGATAGCAGTGTTCCAATAATTCTCATAATTCTCAATAATTCTTCTTTCTTCCACAAAGAAGAGGGAGTCAAACTATTCTCCAAAGCATCTGAGGGCACGATAAGAAGCCAGAGATGGAAACTAATCAAAGAGAGAAGCAACCTAGAACTAAAGAGAAATTTCCTGACAGAACAATTACCATATTTTTCGGATTATAAGATGCACCAGACTATAAGACGCACCTAGGTTTACTGCTGCCAGGTAACACTGGATCCTTCACTGCCAAGCAGCTGATTGGCAGTTGGATCTGCCTCCTGGAATACCGCCAATTAGCTGTTCTAGTCAGCAGGGATCGCCACCTATCACCACCATCGCTTATTGCCGTCATTTGCTGCCACTGATTGCTGCCGGCACCTATCGTCACCTATCACCACCGATCACCACTGCCGTTTGCCGCCACTCGCCACCACCATTTGCCACCACTGTTTGCCGCTTGCACATGGTGGCAGTAGCAAATGGCGGCGATCAGTGGCAATAGGTAGCAGCAGTGATAGGCAGTGGTGACAATCCTCACCACCTAGAACAGTTGATCGGCGGTATTCCAGGAGGCTGATCCAATCGCCAATCAAATGCTTGGCAGTGAAGGCTCCAGTGTTCCCCACTGGCGGCGAATGGTGGCAGCGGTGACAGGTGGTGGTGATCCCCCTTCCTCTTCCCCCGTTGCAATATTCGCTCTATAAGACGCAAAGACATTTCCACCCACATTTTTGTGGGGAGGAAATGTGTCTTATACTGCGAAAAATATGCTACTTTCTACCACAATTTCAGCCTAGAGAAACAATAGTTCCTTACTTAAGGAGGCCACATTCTTTGCATTTTCCAGCATAACTTCTTGGTACAGAGTCTTTTGTTCACAATCCAGCAGGGTCCACTCCTCCACAGAGAAAATCACAGCTACATCCTCAAAGGAAACGGAATTCTGAAACAGAAACCACACATATTCTACAAATATCCTTCTTAAGAAACAGTTGAATAATGTATACACAAACTTCTTTTCTTAAAAGAACTATGATGACCCAGAGTGTAGCACAAACATAACAAAATCCAACACTTAAATAAATGTCCTTTAATGCCTCCAATTTGGCCCCACTGTTCAATAATACTCAGTTGGAGATAAAACGTACTCAAAAATAGTCTTCAAAAGAAAGCAATAGTCCGAATTTAATGAGCAGATAGAGGTGAAATAAAAAAAACCAAACAAACTACAATGATGAAATTTCCACAACAGAGCAAGATAAGTATTTACCAAATTCAAGAAGATAACAAGGTACAGTCTGTTAGAAGGACGCCAACCAAGATAACTTTAGATCAAAATAAAACACGCTTTGTTTCCAGAGTTTGCCAGTACGCAGGTCCAAACTCTTATTCAGTTGTCACACCTGCATCCCATGAAGAGGATCAAGGCCCTCTCCTCCCAAGGAGACCACATCTCTCCCTTATCCTCTCCTCCCTGCATGCCCAAGGATGGATAGGGGATGGGCCTGGGTCCTCCTCTGACTGCTCAGCCGGCCTCTGCCCTTCCCCAGCCTCCTCCACAACCTCCGAAGCCACATTTCCACTCCCTGTCAGCTGTTCCTCCTCTCCTTCAAGTCAGTCTCCACCAGGGGCATGACAAGAATAAACTTGATTCCCAACTAGAATAGATAAGCAACTTCCCTGAGTTCTGAGCCTCTGATTGAAAATATACCTGGGAGATAATCTTTTGTGAATTTGGCCAATTCTCAATTATGTCATGTGCAGTAGCAGTGTAACTTGGTGTACACCCTTCTATTAACGTCCAAGGACACAGGTGAAACATGAACAAATTACCTTGTTACCAGGGAGTCTAAGAATAAAATTAAATATACTTCGCAGGACTTCTTGAGAATAAAAATGGATCTTGTTGCATTTTTAAAATTCAAAGGCTAACTGAAAGAAGTACAGTGGAATCTCAGGTCATGAACACTCCTGTTCGCAACCAAATCGGGTGGCGAAAAAAGAAATCCACCCGATTTTTAAATTTTTAAATCGGGTCACGATTCAAAAATCGGGTGGTGAACAAAGTCGGTGCAGAAAGGTTCCCTTTCCACACCAATTTCCTCTTTGGCACAATTTTGTCTACTGCGCGCATGCACAGTCAATCGTGCTTCCGGACACGACCAAATCGGGTCGCGACTGGAGTCCGGGAACAGGTTACAGTCACGACTTGAGGATCCACTGTATAGATTTGAAGGACGACTACAACAAGAGTAGACATATTGTTGACATTGACTACATAATATAAATATAAACTTAAGGGGAACCTTGTGCTTTTTCTTAAGCCAGGAGTGTCAAACTGAAGGCCGGCGGGCCGGATCTGGCCCACGGGGTGCTTAGATCTGGCCCGCGGGGCTGTCCTGGAAACAGCAAAGGACTGGTCTGCGGTGGCTCTGCCAGCAAAAACAGGGCTCAGGAGGGCCACACACGCCCCGCCCCAAACTCTGTTTTCACTGGCAGAGGGCTGCAGGAGGCCGATAACGGGGCCCAGGAGCCCATTTTTGTGGCAGAGCACCCAAGTTGCCACAGGCACCCCTGATGAGTGACATCATACTGGCCACGCCCCCCATCCCCGAATTCAAACACAACCCTGATATGGCCCTCAATGAAATTGAGTTTGACACCCGATTTAAGCAGATCATCTTAAACTACTATCAATTTTAATACGGTACGCCAGTCTCACTCAACTTATCATCCTAATTTCTTTCTAGTTTTAATATCCACATGGGTGTGCAACGTTATTTAGATAATTTTTAACCTGGGATTGCTAATCAATAATATTGCATGGTCATATACTGCAGAGTTCAAACCATAATTACATTACCAAGTACATTCCACTCAGCATCCAAGGTGGAGAAGAGGGTGGTTTTGTATTGTTAAGATGATTCCTCTTGAATTACCTGTAGCACTGTGTGACTTCCTATCAAAGTATCAGAAAGCTGCTTATGAAAAAAAAAAAACCTCCCCCCATTTTGGATAGGGCTGGATCATTTTAGACAGGGCTGGATGATAGCAGTTTGAGGAGGGAAAGATCTTCCTACCTTCCTTGGAAAAACAAGTGCTCCACCATGGACAACTGATGTTCCAGGAGATGCCATTGATGTTGCTCTGGTCTCTGAGAGTGAGAAAAAAAATCAGAGGAACTACTTGTTATAAAAACAATCTTCTTCTTCTTGTGCCATATCCATCATTAGACATTGGCGATCATGTTGGCAATCCTACTGTCAATTAAAAAGATACTCCTTTGGTCTTTTTAGCTGCCAGAAAAAGGGAGTAGGGGAAAACAGTGCATTCCTTAACTGCCAAGATAATCACCCTGGCAGTCCAAAGTTGTTGGACCGCAATTGTTTTCTTTGCTCTCCTCTCCTTTCCTCTCTGCGTGTAGGCGCATCTGGGATGGGCCCCAACTGTTCCTCCCCCTCACTTAGCTCAGGCGCCAAAGACAACTCCCTCTCCATCTGAGGGAGGACGGAAGGCCCTGGCTCTCCCTGTGTCTCTGCCTCTGTTTCCTTATCACAGCCTTCCAAAGGCTCTGAAGCTGGCCCAGGCTCCCCCTCAACCTCATCTGACTCCTCTGCTAGCTCTTCTGGTAGCTGACGGGCCACAACAGTAAGGTCCTTGAAATGACAGAAGCTCTGCTCATGCTGGAGATGACCAGGGAAGAATGAGGGAGCTGGCTGCATAAGAAGCGAGAAAGGAGGAACCCATCTTGAAGCAGGTGGAGAAACACTTTGTCTTGAAAGAAAATCACCGGTTCTGTCCTAGGCTTCTCCAAAAAGCACCAAGCCAACTCTGAGTCCTGGCAAAACCTCTTTTATTAAATGTGAATTTAGTGCATTCACGGTCAGCCAATGATTTGGCAAACAGTCTTGCAAAGGTATACTAATTAGCTCAGACCTTATCTATCTTGGAAAGCTGCCCGGTAAATATTTCCACACTAAATGCTGACAGGGAAGGGCTGGATTACACAGATAAATCTTCACGAGACTGGAACGAACGAATGAGGGAGCGAGTTGTTTCCTGCAAAAGCCCCCTGCCCTTTTGCTCCTCTTTTAATCCTGATGGGAGGGGCCATTCACCATCTACCTGTGGCCTTACTCCCACGTCGACCCTGAGTTCTTAATTGTTCCTTCCTTTGGGCAGTTCTGTGAATGCACAGGCTGGGATCCAGTTTATTGATTGATTGATTGATTGACTGATTGATTGATTGATAGATTGTTTGGACTTATATGCCGCCCTATCTCCCGAAGGACTCAGGGCACCTCACATCATAAAAGCACACAATACAAAATTTAAAAGTTATTTAAAAAATTATTAAACCAAAAGCCAAACAATATCTAAAACCCACAAGAACCCTAAACCTAAAAATGTATAACCCCTCCCCCCCTCAGTCCAGGCCAGCTTGTTGGAAAAGCCACGCCTTCAGGTCGCGGCAGAAGGAACGGAGGTCAGGGGCCAACCGCAGCTCCAAGGGCAACTGATTCCACAGGGTGGGCGCTCCCACAGAGAAGGCCCTACCCCTGGGGGCCACCAGCCGACACTGTCTAGCCGACGGCACCCCAAGGAGTCCCTGTCTGTGGGAGCGCACAGGGTGATGGGCAATCGATGATGGCAAGAGACGTTCCCGCAAATACCCCAGCCCCAAGCCATGTAGGGCTTTATAGGTAATTACCAGCACCTTGAATCTCACCCGGAGGGCAACCAGTAACCAATGCAGTTCACGCAGGGGGGGTGTAATATGGGAGTATCGGGATACTCCCATCATAACCCACGCGGCCGCATTCTGCGCCAGTTGAAGCCTCCGAGTGGTCCGCAAGGGCAGCCCCATATAGAGAGCATTGCAGTAGTCGATGCAGGAGGTAACGAGCGCATGAGTAACTGTACGTTAGGCATCTCGGTCCAGATAGGAGCGCAACTGGCGCACCAATGAATCTGGGCAAATGCCCCCCTGGCCACGGCCCCCACCTGCTCCTCCAGACTGAGCCGTGCATCCAGGAGGACACCCAAGTTGCACACCCTATCCACGGGGGGCAACACCTCTCCCCCCATGGCTAACGATGGAACATCCTGGATCGTCCAAGTTGCCGGTATGCACAGCCACTCGGTCTTGGCCGGGTTGAGCTGGAGCCTGTTCCTTCCCATCCAGATCCGCACCGCCTCCAGGCAACGGGACATCACGCCGAGGGCATCACTGAGTTGGTTTGGGGTGGAGATATAAAGCCGGCTATCATCAGCATACTGATGATACCTCACCCCAAAACCACAGATGATCTCACCCAGCGGCTTCATGTAGATGTTGAACAGGAGGGGAGAGAGGACCGACCCTTGGGGCACCCCACAAGAGAGGGGCCTCGGGGTCGACCTCTGGCCCCCTGCCAACACCGATTGTGAACGACCTGAGAGGTAGGAGGAGAACCACCGCAAAACGGTGCCTCCCAACCCCAGCCCCCCGAGATGTCGCAATAAGATACCATGGTCGATGGTATCAAAAGCCACTGAGAAATCTAATAGGACTAGGACAGAGGAATGCCCCCTGTCCCAAGCCCTCCAAAGATCATCCACCAGCGTGACTAATGCCGTCTCCGTGCTGTACCCAGGCCTGACACCTGATTAATACGGATCTAGATAATCAGTTTCCTCCAGGAATCCTGGAAGCTGTCGAGCCACCACGCTCTCAATAACCTTTGCAACAAAGCGAAGGTTGGAGACAGGATGAAAGTTATTCAAAATGGCTGGGTCCAAGGCAGGCTTCTTAAGGAGGGGCCTCACCACCACCTCCTTCAAGGCGGCAGGAAAGGATCCCTCACTTAACAAAGCATTCACCACTGCCTGGAGCCAGCCTCGTGTAACCTCCCGGGCGGCGTAAACCAGCCATGAGGGACACGGGTCCAGTAAACACGTGGAGGAACTCAGCCTCCGCATGATCCTGTCCACTTCATCCGGAGTCACAGGCTCGAACTCATCCCAGATAGTATCCACAAGACCCATTGTCACTCCCTCGTCAAACTCTAGCCAGTCGGAATCCAGGCCGGTCCGGATCTGAGCGATCTTATCCAGCAGATGCAGCAGTTGGACCTCCAACTGCTCTCTAGGCCCCTCTTCCGGCGCTTCTTCTCCCAGAGCTCCACGGAAAACCAATGAGCTAACCGAGAGCTGCATCGGGTCACGGGCCGCAAAGGGACAACACGGTCGAGAGCCTCTGAGGCAGCCCGTTGCCAGGCGTCCACCAGGGCTTCGACCGAGCCATGGATAAGGGAGGCAGGAAACAACCCAAGTGCTGTCTGAAACCCCTCCGGGTCCATCAGGCGCCTGGGGCGGAACCACCTGGTTGGTTCCGCATCCCAGCGACGTGGGGTGACATGTTGGAAGACCAGCCGGAGGAGGTCATGATCGGTCCACCACAGGGGTTGGATAGTTGGTAATCCCCCACCCAAATCATTACACCACTGTCCAGAGATAAAAACCAGGTCAAGTGTGTGCCCCCCTCCATGAAGGGGGGTTCCAGAAGCTCCCCTGCCTTACTAATGTCTGAACTCGAAGGCAGCTGATGACTGCCAGCCTGCCCTGGCCGCATCTCTGCCTCTGATGCAGAGCCCTCGTCTGAGCCTTCCTCAGCCTCCACGACTGGCCCAGGTTCCTCCCCAACCTCCTTGCTACTTTCCGACTCTGCTTCCAGCTCCGTCAGCCACCGGCAGGCCATAACACCACCCAGGACTTAGTAGATGATTATTGTCCAGTTCTTATCCATTTAGAGAGGGCTGTAAAGCACTGTGAAGCGGTGTATAAGTCTAAGTGCTATTGCTATTCTAAGGAGCCTTTACCTGATGGTCTCTTCAGAGATGAATCTTCCTGAGGGATTGCCTCAAACAGCATCTCTAAGGAGGGATCATCCCCTTTTCCTCCGAGCCGTTCAGCAGCCATTTAACTCAGAGGCTTCCAGACTCAAAACAGCACCAGAGAAAACAGCACAAGTGTTCTTGCGAATTCTGCAGTATAGAAATGAAATAAATGATTACTTTTCTCATTAATACAGGGAGGCGGTGGCTCAGTGGCTAAGACGCTGAGCTTGTCGATCAGAAAGGTCGGTAGTTTGGCTGTTCGAATCCCTCGCACCATGTAATGGAGTGAGCTCCCATTACTTGTCCCAGCTTCTGCCAACCTAGCCATTTGAAAACATGTAAAAAATGCAAGTAGAAAAATAGGGACCACTTTGGTGGGAAGGTAACAGTGTTCCATGTGCCTTTGGCGTTTAGTCATGCCGGCCACATGTCTTCGGACAGCGCTGGCTCTTTGGCTTTGTAACAGAGATGAGCACAGCCCCCTAGAGCTGGAAACGACTAGCACGTATGTGCAAGGGGAACCTTTACCTTTATTCTCATTAAACCTTCTGTTTCCATACTTCAGCCTGCCTTCCATTGAGGATCTGTATATGGCACGAGGCAGAAAGAGGGTTGTGAAAATATCTACAGACCCCTCAAACCCTGGACATAGATTGTTTCAACTCCTTCCCTCAAGAGGACACTATACCAAAACAACCACACACAAAGTTATCTCCCCATGTTATTCCACTGCTAAACAACTAATTCCCATAACACCATCTATGCCCCAGGGCTAGTCTGTCAAACCACATAGTAGGGCTGTATTACTATCATCCTTCTCATCTTTCCTATTTCCTATTCCTTTAGCATCTTATGACTATAACTTTGTGGTTTGTATGATTTATGTTGATTCCTTTTATTTAGTATCCTATTATGATTTATGTTGATTGCTTTTATTTAGTATCCTATGACTATCACTGAGTGTTGTATCTTATGATTTATGATTGAATTTTATGATTATGATCATGATTTTTCACTTGTTGCTTGTATGTACACTGAGACCTTATGCACCCGAGTCAAATTCTTTGTGTGTCCAATCATACTTGGCCAATAAAGAATTATGTTCTATTCCATTCCCTATTCTATTCTAATTCCTAATTCTAATCTATTAATCCTTATCCTATTCTATTCTTATTCTATTCCATTCCATTCTAATCTCTATATTCCGTTCCATTCCCTCTTCCAGTCCATTCTTTGTTCTGTTCTATTCTGTTCTGTTCTATTCCAATTCCTAATTCTAATCTAATATTAATCATAATTCTATTCTATTCCTAATTCGTACTCTATTCTATTCCGTTCTATCCTAATCTCTATATTCCATTCCACTCCATTCCATTCCAATTCTATTCTATTGTATTCCAATTCCTAATTCTAATCTAAATATTAATCATAATTCTATTCTATTCCTAATTCGTATTCTACTCCATTTCATCCTAATCTCTATGTTTCATTCCATTCCCCATTCCATTCCATTCTATTCCAATTCCTAATTCTAATCTAATCTAATATTAATCATAATTCTATTCTATTCCTAATTCATATTCCATTCCATTCCATCCTAATCTCTATATTCCATTCCATTCCATTCCCTATAACAGTCCATTCCTATTCCATTCTATTCCTAATTCTAATCATTATAAACTCTAATTTGGAACCTTAGAAAAGCAGCCTATATTCCTATTCTATTCCAATCCCTAATTCTAACCTAATATTAATCCTAACTCTATTCTATTCCTAATTCCTATTCTACTCCATTCCATCCTAATCTCTATATTCCATTCCTAAACTAAGAAGGGGGGAAACATGTCAAACTGTCATACACACACACACATAAACCCACCTTGTTTTTTTTCCCCCTTTCCAAAGACGCTCCTCCAGCATATGTACCCGCCGTTTTGGAAGCGTTTTCTCACCCAAGGCAAAGCTTAAAGACCGGAGGGAGCTGTCCGGGGCTCCAGCCAAGACACTCCCCGGAGGGGGGATTCGGCAGCCCAGTTTTTCCTTGCTGCCCCGCCCGGGATGCCCAGCTAGGGAGCTGCAGGCGGATACTCCCAGGCAGGCAGGGAATTTGCTTGCACCGGCACCCGCAGGGGAAGAGGCGGCTCTGCCCTTCGCCCGAGCTCCGATCCCCAAGCGAGGCGCGCAAGGCAACGATCCGCGCAGCGTCTTCCCACCCAGCCCAGCCCAGCCGCGAAGCTGCAGCCGCGCGCACGCGCCTTCCTCCCCGGCAAAGGCTTTTTCCGCCAGCCGGGGTGGAGGGGTTTGGGGTGGGGGGGCTTGCGAAAGCACCGAGCGGGTCTCCCTCCTAGAGAGGCCCTCGGGCACTTCCGGTTTTTTTTCCCGTCCGGGTTTCTTATTGAGATTCGGGGGTGGGAGTGGGCCGCTATTTTCCTGCTGAGCTGGGGAAGCGGGAGGCTGTGTCAAGAGGGCGCCCACGGGCGCGTCCTGTTTTCAGGCTGGGATGCAAAAGGGGAGAGGGCGCCCCAAAGGTGACCGTTGGGGAGGAATTAGGGGGTGGCAGCTTGAGAAGGGGGTGGGTAAAGATGGACCTTCCATACCACAGTTGAGAGTATAGAGTAGAGAATAGAAAATAGAATAAAGAATAGGGAGTAGGGAATAGAGTAGAGGAGAATAGGGAATAAAATAGAATAGGGAATAGAAAATAGAGTAGAGAATAGAATAGAGTAAAATAGAGAATAGGGAATAGTATAGAATTGAATAGAAAATAGAATAGGGAATAGAATAGAGTAAATAGGGAATAGAATAGAACAGGAACAGAAAAGAGCAGAGAATAGCAGAGAGAGAAGAGAATAGGGAACAAAAGAACAGGAATAGAAAATAGAAAATAAAATAGAGTAGAATAGAGAATAGGGAATAATAGAGAATAGAATAGAAAATAGAATAGAGTAGAGAATAGGGAATAGAATAGAGTAAAGAAGAGAATAGGGAATAGAATAGGGAATAGAATAGAGAAAAGAATAGGGAATAAAATAGATTAGGGAATAGAAAATAGAGTAGAGAATAGAATAGAGTAGAGTAGAGAATAGGGAATAGAGAATTGAATAGAAAATAGAGAATAGGGAATAGTATAGAGAAGAGAATAGGGAATAAAATAGAACAGGGAATAGAAAATAGAGTAGAGAAGAGAATAGGGAATAGAATAGTCTAGAGTAGAGAATAGGGAATAGAGTAGAGTAGAGAATAGGGAATAGAGCAGAGGAGAGAATAGGGAATAGAATAGAATAGAAAATATAGTATATAGTAATCTTATATATATAAAAGCAAAATACCACTCACGCATCATCACAAAATCTCCAGAACCGTAAAGCCTACAAACTTGAAATTTGGCACGTATCTTCCTCTTGGCTTCTAGGTGCTCACTAAGAAAGGATTTTTCAAAAGGACCATCAGAGTATTAGTATTTCATATATATTATTATTAACATGCTCTGATTCCAAGGAGTTCTACTCCCCCTCCCCATCTGAAAACAAATCTGTTCCAAATGCCAAACACAAGCAGAGGAGAGGAGTTTCAGTTTTAGTTTCACAGCACCAAGCAGCTTTACTACAGAATAGTTGAGCTAAGCCACACCCAGGCTCCTTGCTGTCTCCTACTTGCTCACACAGCAAATACTGCTTCAGTTTCCAAACAGCCCTCAACTCTCACACACTGACAGGATGCTAGCCAGATGAATACCGATGGATGGTGGTAGGCAGAGGCACAATTTTTTCCCCTTTATTTTCCTCCCAAAAAAACTAAGCCTGACCACATAGTTTCATAGCGAAGCACGGGTATCGAGCTAGTTATAAATATAATGTATGATATAGTATAATTATAATATAATGTAGGGTATAGTATAATTATGATATGTATATAATATATAGTACGTAATGGAATGGATAATATATCATTATAATCACTTTACTAACGGAAACTTTCTCTTGTAGAGAAAACACAGTTTTAAAAAGACGCCTTTTTAAAGAACATGACTGCTGCCTCCCTTCTGCCCAGCATGGAAAACGCAGCCTTTCTCCCCTCTTTGCCTCCTGAGCACCTGCATTGTACATGGAATCCACCAGAGGGCTCCCTCTGCCAAGCCAAGGGAACACAGTGTGCTCCACCATTGGGCGACTAGAGGGCTGGAAGGCCACAGCTGGCTTTCCAGAGGAGGAGGAGGAAAGAAGGGAATGACATCACAAAGCTTTGCCACTCTAGGATGCTGCACTCTCTCTCCCCGTCACCCTTTGAGCTTTGCTGCAGGTAAAAGAAAATGCTGCCGGGGGCGTGTTGCAGGGGAGACAGCCAGATGTGGCCCTAAGGGAGGAGAAGGAAGGGGTGGGCATATCTTTCCATGCAAAGGGAGGCGGGGAGAGGGGTCCTCACCCTGAAGGAAGGAGAGACACATGCCAAGTCCTCATCCCAAGTTCAGTCTTCTGAACCCCTGGGAACGGGAGAGCCCAAAGTCCATATTCCCCAGCTGGGAGTGGGAGAGCCCAAAGTCCATGTTCCCTAGCTGCCCCTTTCCATGCAAACAACAGGTAGGTGGGGGGGGGAGAAGCAGAGGACCAGCTGTGTTGCCCAGAAGAATGCCAGGATTCGGGGGCTGGGTGAGTCCTTTCCACCCCGTTTTCTAAGAACAGCCAGAGTGAAGGGAGTGGGAGGATCTGCCTTACAATTCTCAAGCAGGAGATGCCCCTGAGGGGGCCTGATTTGCACCAGGTGCTGGATGAGGCTCAAAGAGAGCTGAATCCTTCAAAGTTCAGCCTGTCTTAATGGAATGGAGTGGAATGGAGTGGAGTGGAGTGGAGTGGAATGGAATGGAATGGAATGGAATGGAACGGAATAGCATATAGCATAGCATAGCATAGCATAGCATAGCATAGCATAGAATGAGTGGATGGGATGGGATGGAATAGGAATAGGAATAGGAATAGGAATAGGAATAGGAATAGGAATAGGAACAGAACAGAATAGAAATGGTGGAATGGAATAATGGGATGGGATGGGATGGGATGGAATAGAATAGAATAGAATAGAATAGAATAGAATAGAATAGAATAGGGACGGGACGGGACGGGACGGAACAGAATTCTTTATTGGCCACGTGTGATTGGACACACAAGAAATTTGTCTTTGGTGCATATGCTCTCAGTGTACATAGAGAAAAAATAAAATGCATTCATCAAGAATCATAAGATACAGCACTTAGTCATAGGTTACTAATAAGCAATCAAATCATACTAGGGAACAGTAAAAAATATAAATTGTGAAAATACAAGCAACATGGTTATAGTCATAAGTTGGAAGAGATGGGTAATAGGAAGGATGAGAAGAATAATAGTACTACAGTCTTACTAAATAGTTTGACAGTGTTATGGGAATTAGTTGTTTAGCAGAGTGATCGCATTCAGTGGGAAACTGTCTTTTTAAGAGGAAGAGTGAAGCAAGGCAGCATCTCCAGACCCTGTTTGAGGGGGGTGCACTTGGCTCCTACCGTTGGCTGACCTGTTTAAGCTCAGGGGGTGTTGGGCGAACCTTCCTACGTGTAAGATATGACTTGGCTCTCTGAAGGTCAACCCTGAAAAAGGGAAAAGGAGCATCATAAAGCCAGGTCCTAAAAGAGGGACGCGGTGGCTCAATGGCTAAGACACTGAGCTTGTCGATCAGAAAGGCCCGCAGTTTGGCGGTTCGAATCCCCAGCGCCGCGTAACAGATTGAGCTCCCGTTCCTTGTCCAGCTTCTGCCAACCTAGCAGTTTGAAAGCGTGTAAAAAAAATACAAGTAGAAAAATAGGGACCATTTTGATGGGAAGGTAACAGCGCTCCATGCACCTTTGGTGTTTTGTCATGCCGGCCACATGACCATGACATGTCTTCGGACAGCGCTGGCTCTTCGGCTTTGTAATGGAGATGAGCACCTCCCCCTCGAGCCGGAAACGATTAGCACGTATGTGCAAGGGGAACCTTTACCTTTATCTATTTTTTTCAAAGGTATATTTTTTAACAAGGGGAGGGAACTCTGCACATGCTCTGAAGCCCCCCTTCAAATGAACCTTCACCTTTAAAGCCAGGGTTGTGTCCTTGCCTTTCATTTGAAGTTTCATGGTTTACTAATTTGTTTGGGGTTTAACCTGTTGCGTGAACTCTGCTTGGAGGTGTACGTCTAGTTTTTAAAAAGAAAAGCCTGCCTTGTGGAACAAAGGAGAAAGAAATAGAAAGGTCTCCAAGTACATTTATTCAACATTCCAAATCCTTGATGAAAGTAAAATATTTTTCCACCGTGCATCACAAGCACTCACACAACATATCTGCTCAATGCCATTGCAATCCCATATCCGGTCAGAAAAATATTTTCCTTCCCTGGGGATTAATATTGCTCAGTGGTTAAATCCACCACTTTCTAATTCTTGGGATAAAGTTAACATCACATGAAATGAGAATAGTATTATTACCTTTATTGTCAGAGTACAACATGTGTACAATGAGATTGGCTGAGCCTCCCTTCATGCACACACACCCCACACACAACTCACAGTGCTAACGGGCTGCCTGCCAAAACAAATCAAGATTATGGCATACACTTGAAAGGAAACCAGGATGCCTGTAATGGTAGAAGTCTGTCTGGCCAAGAACAAAGAATGCTTATCCACAGCGAATATGCACCTGTAAAGCTTGTAACAATTCTGGGTGATTAGAAAGCTGCTAAAATAATAAAGAGTTAGACAAGAAAAATCAAATGCACAGGTACAGTATATGTGGTACCTTGCTCAATAGTAGTAACAGTGAGAGGGATCTTGGAGTCCTAGTGGACAACCATTTAAATATGAGCCAGCTGTGTGCAGCAGCTGCCAAAAAAGCCAACACAGTTCTGGGCTGCATAAACAGGGGGATAGAATCAAGATCATGTGAAGTGTTAATACCACTTTATAATGCCTTGGAAAGGCCACACTTGGAATACTGCATCCAGTTTTGGTTGTCATGATGTAAAAAGGATGTTGAGACTAGAAAAAGTGCAGTGAAGAGCAACAAGGATGATTAGGGGACTGGAGGCTAAAACATATTGAATTGAATTCTTTATTATCATTGTACGTATATACACAGCATACAGACAACGAAATTCACATAACACCCAGAGACCAGACTCAACACTCACACACACATGACAATCCCCAAACACCTCCCCACCCACCAAAATTCCCTGCCTCCTAAAAACACACAAGCATCCACACAACAGACTAAATAATACTGTCCAACAGCTTACTGATGGTGATCCTTAAGTTCATTGTTAAGTGCAATGAAGAACAGTTGCAGAAACTGGGTATGTCTAGTTAATTTTTCCCAAAAGCCATCACTCTGCTAAACAATAATTCCCTCAACACTGTCCAACTATTTACAAAGTCTGCACTACTATTACTGTTAATCTTCTCATCACTCCTTATCACCCATCCCCTCCCACTTGTGACTGTATGACTGTAACTTTGTCGCTAGTATCCTTATGATTTATATTGACTGTTTCCTAGTATGATTTGATTGCTTATTGTACCCTATGACTATTATTAAGTGTTGTACCTTATGATTCTTGACAAATGTATCTTTTCTTTTATATATACTGAGAGTATTTGCAGCAAGACAAATTCCTTGTGTGTCCAACCACACTTGACCAATAAAGAATTCTATTTCTATTAATGAAAAGAAGGACTAGGGGAGACATGATATCAATATTCCAATATCTCAGGCATTGCCACAAAGAAGAGGGAATCAAGCTCTTCTCCAAAGCATCCGAGGGCAGGACAAGAAGCCATGGGTGGAAACTAATCAAGGAGAGAAGCAGCCTAGAACTAAGGAGAAATTTCCTGACAGTGAGAACAATTAATCAGTGGAATAACTTGCCTCCAGAAGTTGTGAATGCTCCAACACTAGAAGTTTTAAAAAAGATTTTGGATAACCATTTGTCTGAAGTGGTGTAGGCTTTCCTGCCTAACCAGGGGGTTGGACTAGAAGACCTCCAAGGTCCCTTTCAACTCTGTTATTCTATTCTAATATAGACACCTTGCAGAGCTCAGCTAGAAATTAGGAATAGAGATGGCCTGGAGCAAATAGAGTGTGTATTAGGTAATTCCTGGAGCGTTCATTAGCCAAGACTTAGGAATAGGGACAGCTAGAGACTAATAGAGTAATTGTTAGATCATTAGTAAAATGTTTATTTCTTACACATCCTGCCTTATCCCGCCTTTAGTTTTCTAACAGAACAATTAATTGGTAGAATGATTTGCCTCCAGAAATTATGGGTGCTCCAACACTGGAAATATTAAAGCAGAAATTGGACAAGCATTTGTCTGAAATGGTATATATAGCATCCCCTGCTTGAGCAAGGGATTGGATTAGAAGACCTCCAAGATTGCTTCCAACTCTATTGTTCTGTTCCGTTGCATTCTGTTCTGTTCTGAATTTATTTTCTTTTCCATCTTAGATGCACAACCTGGAAGCTATTTGTTTTCTTCATGTAGAGATAAAATTATTGGCTGAAGAGGGCTGAATGTCCAACTATCAACATAGCTGCAGCAGCAGAAACAGTGCTTTGAATGAAAAGTTGTTTGGAGAGCCAGCCACAAGATTCCTTGGACCCATTTGGCATTGCCTTACAGGAGAGAGAGAAAGAAAGAATGGAGATGCAACCTTCAGTGAGTGAGGGAACTGGAAGAGGTTGTTCTGTTGTTCAGCCTGGGGACTGCAAGGAGGTCTGGTCAAGAAGGCAGAAGGTCCTGGAGAAGGAAACTATTGTCCCTTCAGAAGTTCAGTCCTGGAACTTCAGGAGCGTCCAATGCCAGGCTTCTGAGGATCCCCGAGGACTTTGCAGCCAACTCCATGACTTTTGTAGTCGATGGTTCAAAGCAGATAAGCATACCAAAGCCCAGATGCTGGACCTGGTTGTTTTGGAGCAGTTCCTGGCTCTTCTGCCCCTGAAGATGGAGAACTGGGTGCGAGAGTGTGGAGTAGAGACTAGCTCCCAGGCAGTGGCCTTGGTGGAAGGCCTTTTCCTGAGCCAGATGGAGGAGCAGAAGGAGCAGGTGAGAGACCTTCCCTTTGGGAGCCCAGAATGGAATTGTCAGGATTCCAGAGATTGCCCTAATTAAATCATCAGCCTTGAGCTAAGCTTCAAAAGAAACCAAAAGATTGGTTAAGAGCAACATGTCCAGCATTAATATGTATGAAGCCAACTCTGGCATACATAATTTACAATCAGAAGATCTAGTAGCTTGGCTACAATCTGTGTAAGATAAGTGTTGGAATGTATTTCTGGTTTTAAACTGCTGCACTGCTCCTTCAGATTCCCCCCCCCCCTTGTTTACGGCAACTCTAAAACAAGCATAGGAATCCTTTACAAGTTGACAGGAATAAAGAATGTGGTTGACTTTTTCATCCTTCCCTACCAGAGTTTTCTGGCACTCATAATATGTGGAAATGTTTCCATAATTCTTGTAGGATATTGTTTCGTTGCTTATTTTAGAAAATAGGCATTTCTTGCTTACTTTCCACCCTCACTGTTGAACTTTGGAGGCTTTCAAGAATCCATTTTATGTTGTGCAATGTCCACTAATTCTTTTTTTTCCCCATTTCCTATTTCAAGTCCTTCACAATGGACATCAGAGATCCTGAGGGAAGCAGGAATCCATCAAAATCCGCTCAGGAGCTGTTCTTGAGGACCATTTCTCTGGAAGATCCAAGTCAAGATATTTTGGGAGGTAACTGAAGGTTCTCCGTTCTCCAGAAAGTTCCAAGCTCTCTCCTCTTCTGTAAAACATGTCTTCTTGTTTTATCAATTACGCTTTTTAAAATTCTGTTTTTACCTCACAGGGAAGACTCAAGTGGAGTTGTCTCCTTTTTATGGTGCAGCTGAAACAGTGATTGGACCTCCAACTCAAGTAAGAGGAGCAAATTCATTCATTAGATTTATCTTCTCCCTTTCCTTCAGGAAGTCATAGTGGTATACAGAGCACTCTCTCCTTCCATGCTCTAGAAAAAGCAGAATAGAATACTAATACTAATACTAATACTAATACTAATACTGTACTGTACTAATACTAATACTATACTATACTAATACTATAATATACTATACTTTATTGCCACTTTGAATATACACTAATTGGCATACACTAAAATGAAATTATGATATCCTGCTTTCTAAAAATTCTTTCAATCCAAGGAATTTTTCTCTGCTTCCTCATCTTCACTCGGCCAATGACTCAGACAGAAATGATAGATGGATGAAAGGGAGGGAGGGAGGGAGGGAGGAAGGAAGGAAGGAAGGAAGGAAGGAAGGAAACAGAAAGAGAGATGATATATATATATAGAGAGAGAGAGATGATAGAGGAGAGATAGATGATAAATAAATAGATGATAGATAGATAGATATAGATATAGATAATTATATAGATGATAAAGAGATAGATATAGATGATAGATATTTAGAGAGGAGGGAGAGAGAGATGATAGAGGATAAATAGAAAGATAGATGGTAGAGAGAGATTAGATAGATAGATAGATAGATAGATAGATAGATAGATGTATAGTGGGAGATGATAGAGAATAAATAGAAAGATGGTAGAGAGAAATTAGATAGACAGATAAACAGACAAACAGACAAAGAGAATAGATAGAGGATAGATAGAGATGATAGAGATGTTAGATAGATATAGAGGGAAATTATAGAGGATAAATAGAAAGATAGATGGTAGAGAGAGATAGTAGATAGGTAGGTAGGTAGGTAGACAGACGGATAGACAGACAGGCAGACATAGAGGATAGATAGATAGAAAGAGATAGATGATAGATAGAGATGAGAGAGAGAGAGATGAGAGAGAGATGAGAAAGAGAGATGAGAGAGAGAGAAATCCATAAGGAAACTAGGATTGCTTTCACTGAAAGGCACCAAAAGTCTTGCCACATCAATCAAGTTGATTAAACTTGCCTGAATTATTTCTTCATTCAAAGCCTATCTATTTTTTTACCTAAACCTTGGAATCCTACCAAGCACAGCCATTTAACCTAGTGTATATCTTTGCTTTGGGAAAACCTCCTTGAGCCTTTTTTTTTATTATTTTTTTTTATTTTTTTTTAATTACATTTATATGCCGCCCTTCTCCGAAGACTCAGGGCAGCTTACAATTTTTTATTTGGTTTCTTTGTTTCCCTGTTCAGGAGGGTCTTGTGTCCTTCAAGGAGGTGGCTGTGTATTTCTCTGAGGAGGAGTGGTCTGAGCTGGATCCGGACCAAAAAGCCCTCCATTGGGAAGTCATGATGGAAAATTATAGGAATGTAGCCTCACTGGGTAAGTAGGTTGGCTGCTCCCCAGTCAGAGAGTTTTATGATTAAATGCCGTCAATGGTTTCATATTAAAAAGTTTCTAACCAGGTGTTCCAAAGGTGCTTTTTTCGAAAGGCAACTGGACTTCCTTTGTTTTTCCTTGAAGACATTTTACTTCTCAGCCAAGAAGGTTCTTCAGTTCTGACTGCATGGTGGAGCATGGAAGGATTTATCTTCCATCCCATTCCTTCCAAATCCTTCCATTCTCTACCACTGAGTCAGAACTTATCTCTATCTACCCATCAATCAATCTTCTATCTATCAATTTATCATCTATCTATCTATCTATCTATCTATCTATCTATCTATCTATCTATCGTCCCATTCCTTCCAAATCCTTCCATTCTCTACCACTGAATCAGAACTGAAGAAGCTTTTATCTCTATCTATCTACCCATCCATCATCTACCTACCTACCTACCCATCCATCCATCTATCTATCTATCTATCTATTTTCCATCCCATTCCTTCCAAATCCTTCCATTCTATACCATTCAGTCAGAACTGAAGCTTCTCTCTCTCTCTCCATCCATCCATCCATCCATCCATCCATCTTCTATCTATTCTATTCTTTCTATCTGTCTATTTTCCATCCCATTCCTTCCAAATCCTTCCATTCTATACCGTTCAATCAGAACTGAAGAAGTTTCTATATCTATCTATCTTATCTATCTATCTGTCTATCTATCTATCTATCCCATTTCTTACAAATCCTTCCATTCTCTACCACTGAGTCAGAACTGAAGAAGCTTCTATCTCTATCTACCCACCCACCCATCAATCATCTGTCTGTCTGTCTGTCTGTCTGTCTGTCTGTCTGTCTGTCTATCTATCTATCTATCATCTATCTATCTATCTATCTATCTATCTATCTATCTACTTATCATCCCATTCCTTCCAAATCCTTCTATTCTCTACCACTGAGTCAGAACTGAAGAAACTTCTTGGCTGAGAAACAAAATGTTTTATCTGATGCTTCCTTAACTCCTCTGTATGTTTTATGTCTATTAGGGCTTCCAAATGATGGCATTTGGAAGCCCTAATAGTCCCCACAGCTGGTAACCAACAGCCATAACCTGTTGGCCACCAGGCTGCATGAGTGACTGGCCAGTGCGCACACCCCGTTGTGTGGTAGGCCCCATTCAACCATGGACATGTGTGTGTAAAGGCGCCTGCCTCTCCCCCCCTCCAGGCCGCCAATCCAGAAAGTTTGGGAAACTCTGTTCTATAGAACTGGACTGCCTGGTGTACTCAATTCTCAAGAGATGGGATCTTCCACTGAAGTGGCTCTTCCTTCCATTTTCTCCAAGAAATGCAGGCACAACCAAGGATGAATAACACAGCCAGTCTAAGAACCAGTTTTTCAAGGCAGCACTTCATCATGGAGTGGATGGAGGCTGGAGTTCAGTTCCCAGTTCCAAATCCACCAGCATTTCCACCTTCTCAGATTGACATTATACCAATGGGTTCTCCATCATCAAGCCCATTATTGAATAGAGGTTGTTGATGAGAATCCTCTTGCTTTCCTTGGAATTGAATCTGGAACAGTAGACCTGATGTCCCAAAGGTGCTTTTCAAGAGGCAACTGGACTTTCTGGTTTTCTTTGAAAATGTTTAGCTTCTCATCCAGAAGCTTCTTCAGCTCTGACTGGATGGTGGGAATGCAAAAAGGAATGCAAATGAATAGCTCTGTGAGGAGTATAAATCCTTCCATTCCCCACCATCCAGAGCTGAAGAAGCTTCTTGGTTGAGAAGCGAAATGTCTTCAAAGAAAAACCAGAAAGTCCAGTTGCCTCTTGAAAAAGCACCTTTGGGGCAGCCAGGACCTGGATGGCTGACAATCTCCATAGACAGTAGACTTGATGGTGCCCCATCACAAAAATCATTTGTGATGGGATATTGAAATGAGGGTGTTCTCTGAACTTGGTTGTATTCTTGCAGACGTTTAATTTCCCAAACTAGGTAACATCATCAGTGCCAGTGAAGAGTAAGAGCAAACTTCACCCCTTGCTGGCACCGATGATGTTATTGTTGTGGTTAGCCGGCAGCAGGTGCAGATGGCTGAGGAGAGCGATGACTCTGATGAGAGGCCAGGACCATCAGGGAGTGGACTGCTGCCTTCAGAGATTGTGGGGGCTGACAGCAATGATGAGGAGGTTCCCGAGGAGCCTGTGCCAAGTGCATGTGCACGAAGGATTACACAGAGGAAAGAACAATTACAGCAGCACAGATGACTCGGGAGTAAGGCTGCAAGGTAATGGCCCCTCCCTCAAGAGGATAAAAGCCAGGTTTGGAAAAGTGTTCTTTGCAGACAGCAAAGAAGCTCTGAAGCTCCACTGGTGGACATCTTAGTTCGTGTTTGGAGAATTTTGTAAATTAGTTCTTATCTCTGGGTTTTTGGCAGCCTTGACAAACAACTTGGCCACGCTCTTTCTTGTTGGAGCTAATTAGTGGAAAGCAGCCTTCAGAACAGAATTTGTTGACTTCCGGGTTGAGCCTTCTCGAGAACAGGCGGCGGTTTGTGATCGTCCACGACCGCAGCCTGGCTCTTGCGTCGGAGAGCCCCGATCCTGCAAGGTTCGGGGCTGAAGCTGCCTCGTAGGGGCGGCGGAGAAAGGGAAATCTGCCAGCCAGAGTGAGGGGAGCCGCATCTCCCCCCTTTTGGGTCTGGTCTTTTCCCTCGAAGACGTCAAGAAGTGGTGGTCAAAAATGGCCACCTCGAAGAGAAGGTCTCAATGGGATTAAGATTGGTGCAGGAGGAAAGAGAGAAGTCGACAGCAGAGGAACCGGGAGTATCGGATGGTAAGATCAAGGCACCGGGATTAAGATAAAGATGAGTTTTAAAAAGAGAAACAGAAGCGGCGCAGTTCAAGTGAAGAAAAATAAGTAAAATATTTTTGACAGCTATAAGGGGCTTTGAACCGGGAAAGGAAGAAGCCAGCGTAAGAACTTAAGTTTGGGGCTTGGAAAACTTTGAATATTAAAATAAAAGGAAAGGGTTAAGACTCTGTGCAGAAAGTGCCACTTTGTGGAGAAAAATTGGAAGCTAAAGAAGTAAGAAACTATCTTGTTCCTTTGTGGATTGGAGTTGTTACATTTTAAAGAGACACAAGACTTATAGAAAGTGAAAGCCTGAATACACAAGATGGATTGCGGACTAATTGGTGATACTGATATAGACTCTGGACCTGGGTTAGGATCATAGAAAATTTAAAGAAGAAGAAGAAATAAGGAAAATTAAAATTTTGGTGGTCATCAAAAATTAAAATGGAGTTTAAAAGTATGAAAGAACTGTTACAGGAAGTGACTGAACTAACTTGGCATGTTGCAGAAAATATGGGCATTCAAATGCTGAATAAAGAAGGAACCTTGGAAAGGGTGGAGCCAGCACAAGAGAAAGCCATCTTAAAAGACAATTAATACAAAGATTAATGCAAATAAAAGGGAAAGGAAGGGTGGCTAAAAAAAACCTAAGAAAGTATCTAAAGGAACATTCTGAAATTAAGCATGTTAGAAAGGTTCAGAAGAAGGAACAGAAAAGTAAAGAGAGAGAGAGAGGATTCAAACTGGATAGAAGGGGGAGAGCAGGATAATAGGGAGGAGGAGAAGGAGCCAACTGCGAAAACCATTTTAAAGAAGACAATTAACACAAAGATTAATACAAATAAAGGGAAAGGAGGATGGTCAAATGAAACAAGATAATTAAAGGAACATTTATGAAACTAGGCAGCATAGAAAGGTCCAGAAGGATAGAGAGCAGAAAAGGTAAAGAGAGAGGATTTAAACTGGATAGAGAGGGGATAGCGGGATAAAAGAGAGGAGAAGGAACAAGAAACAAGAACAAAAGATAGAGAACACGGGAATTACATAATAAAGAAAGGAACTTGTTTGCATAGAGACAATGGTTAACGTATTTAAAGGGGGTTCTGCATGAAGAAATGTAATAAGAATATATTGTAATTATAAAAGTGTAAAACAATAGGGGTTACTGACAATTTTACTGGTAAAAGGTCACATTTTCATTTCTTATTCACAAAGAAAGCTAAATGATGATTAGATGAATTGAATTAATTGAAATGATCTTAGAAAATGCCTAAAAATGAGATTTGTCAATAACCAAGATTAGCTATTTTTATTATTATTTTGGAACTATAAATTAATCTTAGGGGGATATGTGTTGCAGAACCGACCGATTAGAATATATTGTAAGGGAGCTTTTCTCCTTTTTCTTTTCTTTTTCTCTATCTTCGTTTTAAAGAGAATGATTATGATTATGCTACTATATTAACCACTGAGGTGTCACTTTCAAAGTAGTAAAAGGGGGCAAGTCTAGGTTTTTCATTCTTTTTAGTGTTAACATTGGTACGGATTTAGAATTATGGAGAGAATATGTGATGAAAGGGCAAATCTGACGGATAAAAGAATTCTGTAAATGATAAAGTATTAACAATGTGAAGACAATTAAAGGATAGATATGGATGAACTTTATTTTTAATATGATGGGCAAATATATTGTTATTTGTAAGATTTATACATGAAGTTTTAAAATATATATGTATATTTTGCAATTAACTTGAAATGAACTGGGGGCTATACAGATTGAGATTAAGATTTGAGATTAGGATTAATTTCTTTCACCCTTTGTCGCTAAAATGGAATAGAAGTGAAGTCAAATGTTTAAAATGAATATAGATCTACTGTCATATTTGCATGTAAAAGTGATGTGAGAACATGCTGTCTACTGAAAAGAGTTGTTTAAAAAATTGTTAAAAATTGAATAAAATTTGTTTAAAAAAAAAAAAGAACAGAATTTTGTTATTAAACTTTAAAAGGTGGGGCCTGCTGCCTTTGTCTGTGTTTGCTCTTGGGAACCCGCAGGTCAAACAGTTATCTAGGTTGGGTAGCAATATGTTTCTGACCAAACCTTGTTCAAGGAAACAAACACCAAACAGAGGTAACAGCAAAACTTTTTAATGATTCTTTTACAAATTCATTCCTTCCCTGTTAAAAGGCTATTAAAACTAATTGTCTCTGATAAGAACAAGCCTTGCCAAGG